>NKZI01001527.1:0-173422 GCA_002370645.1 Metschnikowia sp. 00-154.1 | reverse complement strand
TTAAAAAAAAAAAAAAAAAAAAATAAAAATTTTATGTGGTACGTGTAGCTGCTGGATCCTAGGAATCTGGGCTTTAGCTTTGTTTTTCCCTAGTCATTCTGTCCTGAAGAGATCTGAATGCTTTTGTCCGACTCCCTCGAGTGAAATATTAGCCGAATGTTGGTTGATTCATTCTCGTGCTCCACATACAGGTTACACTGATAGTGTTGTGATGGTAATGTGTCTCTTCTACTAGATCTGAGTTAAACTCTCCGAACCTATGGAGTGAACACCTACATATAACCAGGTCCAAGTAAACACTTAATCACCGTCCATACTTTGGTAATGGCTCGTTATAAGTCTAGGTGCCAAGTCAATATGTTCAATATGTTTCTATCGCTCGTCATCTCTCGACACTTCTTAACTACTCACCTATATATTAGAACTAGGCCTCCAGCAAGACCCGAACATAGTGGTGTACAGGTGTATTAGTGGATTAACTGGTGGGCACTGGTTTCAACCAATATCAATAGAATAAGCATTTTACGTTTTTATTTGTGTGAAAGGGTTTTCGATAAATATCCAGTTCGAAATCTAGTCAGATATATAACATTTGTACCCATTCTTTCAACTTATGTTTTAGTATATATATTGATATACAGGGATGTGTAAGTTGTACCTTACAAGACCATAGTCTTAGACGAGGTGTGAGGTGGGTGAACAGTGACCTGCACATAGTGGATCACTCAAACGCATCCAACGCCTCTACGAAGTAAATCGCCTCCGTACATGCTAGGTACTCGTTGACACATTCATTTCAGGGCGATTGCATTCAAGGCCAGCTGGGCTACTCATAATCCTGTAAAATGCTCTCTATAAATCCCAGAAACCAGCTAAGGGAGCTTGGAGTTTATGTAGTCATTTCCTTTTGCCCATACAGCAAAAGTACAAGATTATCATATACTTATTAGCGTAGTACATAGCAACTGCAAGCGAAGACACCAAAGAAAGGACATTAAATGTGTTATATTCTTGTTAACATTTTGATACCTCATCGTTACTATACTCGTTGATGATACCCCAGATGGAGGAATCAGACTACTTAGGTATTTGACAGCAAGGTTGCCTAGTCAACCGCTTGTTGATAGTTGTTTGCCGACTCTCGGCATAAGTGCTAAGCCGCTCTTCAGCTTAGGTGGCTGGCCATACCCAAAGGGGATATTTACAAACAAAGGGTAGTAGTCTTGCCAGCCGATTGGTAATCGAAGGCTCAAATCCCGGATGGGTCGTGAAAATCCCATCTCTGATCGAACGAAATGAATCCTAAGTGGGGAATACTATTGAGGTTCATTCAAGGAGGCCTTGAGTACTTTTACGGTTTGGGATCTTACAAGATTGAAGTAAGAAGGAAGGTAACCAGATTCCAAAAACAATATGAGAGCTATAAGACTCGGTTTTTTAAATGAACCTTCAATATACAAATGAACCTTCAATATACAGTTGGGAAAATTTCCCTTGATGCCTAAAACCACTTTTCTTCTCATCTGTTAATGGACTCTCTCTTCAATATAAAAAGAGCACCTCCTGGTTTAAAAACTAGATACTGTCCTTCGAGATGTTCATCTAGAGGTACAAATATAATATGACAGCAATGTTACTCATAGTTGAATAGACCAATTGCCAATTAATTCCTTTAGCGTTGAATCTCTCAAGGCTCATATCCATTTCACTCAGTAGTAACAATTTGGATCACCTGTTTCATTCTCTCTTTCAGACGGCCCCCTGTTTGTTTGCAAATATTAAAATAAGTCAACGTTTCTGGCTCCTACACCAATATGTAGATACTCTATCATAAATGCTCAATGAAATTGACTTCCCACCATTAAAACCTTTCTGGCCCAATATACAAGACCAGTTTGCCAGTCCAGATGATGCCTTCTAGACAAGCTCAGGGGAATTGAATTTGCCTGTGAGTTCCCACGGATGACCTTGAGCTGTCCCTATTTCACCCATAAAAAAAGAAAACTTCAATATTAAAAAACGATGTATGGGTGGAAAACTATACCCGTTTCTAGCTGGGACAGTTACACGTAAGAATATCCCAAAGGTATTGTACCATAGCTCCTAGGGCCACCACAAGAGACCTATTTTAGTGGATGTATTTCCCAAAGAGCGTACACTTACGGGTGGTGCAGACAACTCAGAAAACCACAATTTTGAGCTAGCTTCAAAGGTTATCCTTTTCAAAGAAGAGGCACTAAAACATGACCCAGGAAAACAAGATGATGGAACTGAATATACCGAAGTGCTCACTGGTTAAATGATAGTATCTTGTATGTAGGTGTCAGCTGCAGTATCATCTATACTTGTAATATCTATACTTGTACTATCTAAACTTGTCACCGCAAGTAAGCTTTATGGAAGTGGGAGCAGGTTCAAATAGGCACTAGTTGAAACATCCATAACTGAACATTCCTTGGTTCTAAATTTCGTATGTTTTGGAGTAGGCTTCTGGCCCTTTACCCATTGCCAAGGTCTATGCCGAGACAGTAAATGGTAGTCTATGATATATTGAAGGGAGGTGATGTGGATCAGTATAAGTATGTATAGGTGTGAATTAAGAGAGCCAATGGGTTGGGAGAGACCTTTGTGTGGTAGTAAAGACTCGAGTATGGATTGACAGACTTGTATGGATAGGACAGTCAGTTTATGGTCTATAGAATATGGAACCACCCTTGTTCTGGTCCTTTGAGTTCAGAACCTTTTGATCATAAATTACTTTTACTAATACATACTATGCAATAGATAGTACTTATTGCTTAGTACATGCTAGATACTAGATACCACTTAGTACTTAGTAGACACTAGAAACTATTTAGCACTTAGTAGATACTAGAAACTAGTTAGTACATAGCAGATACTAGATGTTAATGGTAGATACTATTTAGCACTTAGTAGATACTACATCAGAGACTGAATAGTCAGGATGGAAGAATTAGTACAAGGCCCAGAGTAGAGTAGAGTAAACAGAGTAGAGTAGAAATACTAGTTAGTAGAAGAGAGTAGAGAATAGAATTGTAGGATAGCAGACTGGTAGAGAGTAGACTAGTAGACTGTAAGAGAGTAGAGAGTGGAAAATAGAAGAGAGGTTGAAAAGACGTGTAGGCTATAGTAATGGACGCTAATGCGGTATGTAATATATATTAATGTCGATTTCTAAGACGGTGTAAATTTGGTCAGTAGTTCTGTAGTCTTCCATTCCGAGTTATTGGCAACATGAATCCAGTATGGGTTTATAATAGGTATTGAACAAAGCCTGGATTCTAGTGTTTGCTGATATTTGCTGATGATGTTCAAAACTGTAATCTATATAATTCTACACTTCTATTATATCACCAATATCACTCCGAGCTAATGTAGCAGTGGTAGTAGATATTCGATTCTTATGATAGAACTAATCATAATAACGAGAATTTATGTCAGAAGCTATTTCAAACTCACTACTATTAGCGACTATGATGACGAGTACTACTTACCAACCCAAAGCTGTATAGATATAATTTGATCTCTCTTAAGATTCTTCAGAATGCAATCAAGTAGTAGCCACAGGTATACATTTACCTGGTATAATAACGTCTGGACTAATTAAACAATACTTAGTATCTTTCTAACAAACCCTCCTTGACTAGTTCAGTAATTTCAATTCCATGATTGATCCATATTCTATTATTTACCTGAGCCGATTCATTCGTTTTAGTTTTTTGGACCTCTGACTACTCCAAGCTACTCAATGTTACAGGATCGGGCTTGAGGGACTGTAACTTTAGGAGCTTCTTCTCCAAGCGCGCTTGATGGGCCTGTTGTTGCTTTGTGGGACCAAGGAACTTATTCAACTCCCACTGTACCCATAAACAGTTCACCGAATAAGTGGCAGCGAAGATAAGCAGCGATGCTCTCAGCATGTGGATTTCAGAAAGTTTCTTCTTTAGGATTGCCACACTTTCTGGCCCATAAAGATTCGTCACCTTATTTTTGAGAAGGCTCATTATCCAATCGATCTGCGGACCCGTCACCTTTTTCCTTGCAAATTTAAATGATTTAAAACCGGTCTCACGTCTGTGAATGGTGTCCGCCATGGCAAGCACGCTAGTCAAGCTACCAGAGCTGATAAGTTCCTTGCGGGTGCGTTCCATTTTGTAGTTTCTACTTGCTCTCTCGATACTCAGTACCTTATGTACCAAATGAAGAAGAAACAGACCGCCGTCGCTTCGCTCAATCGCACAGTACGCGTTATTGTAGTCTAGTTGGAGACCCCAAAGGTTGTACTCAAGCCGTACCCAATCATGAAAGTCTTCTCTGAAGAGAGTGAGTGTGTCATCAGTGTCAGTGTTGGCAATGCCGGCATTGTTGAACATGCTAGCAAAACCGTCGACTGATTCGAAAACCACATCTTGGGCTGCGATCTCATTTTGAAGCTGGAGCATTTTGTCAACATGCAAAGCCCGTGCGTTTGCCGCCTCTTGGTTCTGGGCTTCGCTCAACTCCTCCTTTTCCTTGTCTAAATCCTTGATGGTTTTTTTGGCGAACGCATGTCCATCTTGCAATCCAAATAAAAGCGGCACTGACAGCACTCCTAACTTCATGCTTCCAGCCAAGTCAATAATGTGGCAGTAATCCTTTCCCTTGTGCAAGCGCAAACCACGGCCAATCATCTGAGTCAAAAGAGGCCTTGATTTGGTGGGTCTTGCCAAGATCAACGAGTCAATGTTGGGAATATCAGTGCCCTCGGTGAACACAAGCACATTGCAAAGCACCTGGATTTTTCCCGCTTTGAAGTCATCTAAGATGGCTTTTCGCTCGTGTTTCACAGTATTTCCTGTCACGTACTGTGCATTAACCCCATTGGCCTGGAGCACACCGCAGAGCGTTCTGCAATGCTCCACATCCACACAGAACACCAATGTAGACTTAAGCAGGTGCTCCTTCTGGAGCTTTATGTAAGCCAAGGTCACCTGCAAATTGATGTTCTCTTTGTTCATAGCCTCCGATAGCTTGGATGGCATATAGTCACCTTTAGAAACCTTGACATCATCGAGGTCGAGATCCACCTTCATGACTGAAAAACGGGCATCACATAATTCGCCCTTGGCCACCATCTGGAAGATATTCCGTTCGTAAACCACTTTCTGGAAGACCAGGGCCAAGGCTATACCGTCAGACCGTTCGAACGTGGCCGTGAAGCCCAAAACAGGAATTTTCAGATCTTCAAGCGCATTGAAATAGCCAAGGATTTTGGTCCATGAACTTGCTGTGGCATGATGGCACTCATCAAGAATAATGGCCTTGAACTCATCCGGATTATACTTAGTAAGCCTTGACATCCTGACTAATGTAGGAACCGAGCCAACAATAACATCAGCATTTTCCGAAGGCGTAAGCTTCTGCATGTCGATATCCACCTGCATGTCTGGGTTGACATCTCGTATAGTCTTTGCAGCCTGCCGAATCAACTCCTCCTTATGGGCCAAGACCAAGGTCTTTGTGCGCTTTGAATTTTCCCCCTTAATCCGGGGGATAAGGTGGGAAATCACCATAGTTTTCCCTCCGCCAGTGGCAAGCACCACTGCCGGCCTGGAGATGCCGGAATCAAGTGCCTCAAGAACCCTTTCCACTGCGGTGACCTGGTAGTCACGTAGCTTGATTGGAGCCGCAGGAAGAGCAGCCCCAAGACTGCTCAAGTCTATACCCGTAGACCGGACTGTTTTCCGGCAAATTGCTGCAGTTGGAGCCCTAGCCAACATGAATCAACGGTATGTATATGACGTGGTGCAGTAGAAATTTTGGAAGCCGCGTACCTGGTCCAGTGAGTCACGTGATAGTTCAGTTGTGTTGCGCTTTGTCATCTACTAACGCACAAACTGGAACGATTATGTATCTAAGCTATACTCAACCCAACGTCGTCTCTTCTTCTCTTACCCTTCAGTTACCGCCTGCTCCGTTTTCCGCGGGACTTCGTCTACTCTCCGTCTATTCCTACATGCAGTGTTTTTCAAAATTATTCAAACCAGTGTGTCAAAATGTTTCAAACTAGCGCGACAAAATGTTTCGAACTAAGAAGACAAAATGTTTCAAACCAATAATTCAAAAAGTTTCGTATACCCCTAACCAGTTGTTATATACAGGATAACAAGGAACCCAGTCCAGTTCAGTTCAGTTCCTTCCGTCCGGCCGTTTTGACCCTTGATTGGTACTGCATAAGACTCCCAAATGTAGTACATATGAGGCAATCGTCCAGATTTAGGATTTCAGAGTATTGAATTCTAATGAAAGTTGGTGTGAAACATTATACCATTTGGTTTGAAAGGATGTGCGAAGGGGTACGAAACATTTTGTCGCACTGGTTTGAATTATTTTGAAAAACACTGTATCACTGTTTCATCTGTCCCGCTTACATGTGTTGAGAATGTCTATACACTCTCTGGTAAGTTGGAATTGTTATGACATTGGCCTCTAATAGTTCTCTCAAGTATGGTGTATCGGTGTTCATCTTTAGGTCACTTATATTCTCTTCTAAACTAGATATCAGTGAACTCTTCTCACAATTGATGCACTGNATCTTTAGGTCACTTATATTCTCTTCTAAACTAGATATCAGTGAACTCTTCTCACAATTGATGCACTGTCAAATATGACCAGGATCCCAGATATATATAGTTCTCCTCGGAATTCATTCCAGTATTCAATTCCGAGGTCATCTCTCTCCAGAGACCCAATCGGAACGCTTCCGATTGTTCCGGTTGTTTCTATTTCTGGAATCCCGTTACCGGCCTTCGACCTCATTCGTTTCCGAGGAACAGATGCATCCCTTTATACACAGGATGCAGCCCTCGAGTTCCTCGGAACGTCATATAGTGACATGTGAGCCTGGGCCATCTGCCCAACTCAGTGTTTTCACTCTGTACTGCAGATAGTACAACTCATCGTGTCTTGCACATACGATGATTGTCACGGCTCACAAGTTCAACAACACGCACTCACATGGAACATGCAGTACATCAGAGATCTACTGATTCCTCATGTTCCAACAAGTTGGTCAGAGCATTCAAGACCAGAGCGTGAACTGGGGCAACGAAGACCAATGCATATTGTAGACCTGGGATGGCATAGTAACAATAACATTTGAGTCTCAAGAGACTTGTTTGGTTGTTAATAACAAGTGGGTGTGGTTCACGTGACTAACAATAGCCAGGCATTGTACCGTACAGTAAGTCATCTGAACAGCCTGCGGAAACCAGTGTAGCTGCACAGAAGTCTCTATTTAAATAGGACTTTCTGGAGAACCATATTCGAATTGATGAAAGAGACAAATTGAATTCCGAGGTTATGGTCTAATCGAAAGGTTTCATTCTGTTTTGAACCGATTTAGAATATTACTCCAATGCTCTGATAAAGGGAGACACGATGAACTTCATAATCCTATTGTTTGTCATTCCTGAATGGGAAGCAGTCCTAGACGAAAATAAAGCTCAGTCAAATGTCAAATCTTCCTTTCTATGTACTTGAACTGTTGATGTAAACATCGTAATGGCATACATCATGTCTTCTGGAACTGGACACACTAGTTCTTTTCGTAGTTCTTCAACGAGCTTTAGTCGAATTACTAAATACAAGGCAGTCTTCCGTCAGTAAGTACAGACATTTAATACCTTTAGCCAAGTACCATTTAGTAACATGTTGGTAGTACGTTAGTAAGTCACTGAGCAATAATAAGCAGTTCCCAGTATAGGGGGTATTGTCAATAATCCACAGTAAACATCCGGGTTTTTGAATTCCCTTTAGTTCCTATATATATTTTGTTAAGGCATGGGGACTATGTATAGAAACCCAAACTTGAATTATTGGACCTTTGGCAAGCATCAAGTAATCAGTCAGGTCATACTCAGTTAGCCAGTCATGGCATTTAGTTGATTTGTTCGCAAAGTTAATACTGAAAGCATAAAAGCATAGAATCAAGTAAATAAAACATAGGTTGAACCTTAAGTATCCCATAAGGTTTCTAAATCAACTAATCTTCTTTTTTCTTCCTCATTATTGCTTGGAACAAGGGGAATGCGCTTCCTTATATATTTCGCGGCACGTCTCTCCTGCATGGCTGGTGGCTGCAAATAAACAGGGCGGGGTGAGAAGAGGGAAATTGTCTATAAGAGGAGACCCCCTCCCCTCCCCCTTTTCATTTCCTCCTCACTTTTTCTTCGTCAAGTGCTTTCCTTCCATAACTCATCAAAATTCATTTTCAACTCCTTTTTCCTCTAGGATCTACTTCTTTTCTTCAACTATGGTTGCTGAAACTGGTATCGATGAAACCATAAGATGTCCATCGAAAGGAAAATGTGTGGATGCCGAGGACCTAGATTCTTGGGAAAGCTTTCGTGGGTGTTGAAGAAACCCTGAGATATCAGAACTACACATCCCCAAATGGAAGTCAGAAATTTTACAATAACTGCTACAGTATAAACATCAGAAGAATCTAACATATCACAAATTTGGGTCATACAAAAAATACGTACTAACCATGATGGAGTGTTTCTTACTGATTTTCTTACTGACAATGATGAGGATAAAAAAATTCTATGTCAATATGCTAGTCTAACTTCTTCACTAACCATAACTCAACTCTTCCATATATCCACCCTGCATCTCTTATAGATGTTATGGTAGTAGTGGTCTGAGTTCTCCACCTTGTCCACATTATCAGGCTCGGCTGGATCGGCCGGCTTCACACTGAGCACTGCATAGCTGCCGTCTTCTCTAGACGCATCCTTGGAGGGCCGTATGAACTGGCCCGGGTTGATCACCACCACGCCTCGCGTGACCTTGGCAAAGAACTTCATTTCCGATGGAAGAATCACAATGTCGGGTAGCGAGTCCGACATTTCTGTGAGCCCCGAGTATGGCACCTCTAGACACGCCCCTCCGATGTCTGTCTCTGCAAGCTCCTCGGCCATGAGTCCTTCTCGCAAATTGGACATGTCTTCCTTCTCCTTCTTCTGTGTATTAGCAAACTTTATGGACCCAGGGAATACTGGGTAGTACCGTCTCTGCTGGAAAATATGGTTAGCGATGCGGTCGAACCGGTTGGACGACACCTTGCTATCGCTTGAGTTGTTCAATTTGTGCACATCCTTCAAGTCCTTGAAGACATCCACATTGGACGTTCCAAACATCACCTCGTTGATGGAAAACCCACTGGGATTGGGGAAACACTTAAAGTTCTTGGGTAGCCCGAGCTTTTTCCGGTCAAATGGCGATTGTGGGTACGAAGCGTGTTTGTTGATGGCATCTGATTGCGAGGGGATCAAAATAACCTGGATTGAAGAGTCAATGTTTTTTAAAATCGGTGCAACAAGGCTCTTGAAAAGCTCATCCAAGTTCCTTGGCTGTTGCTGTGCAGTCACACCGTCCAATTCGATGTCACCCAGTTGCACGGCTTTATTGGATAAGTCGAGGAACGGCCCAAGTAAAATGACTACCTGCGGCCTGATAGATGTGTTGATGAGTTCCACCAATGAGCGGAGTTTGTTATAGTTCAAGACTTGCAGGTTGGAGAACGGCCCTGCAGCAACAAAGATCTTTGACGAAGCCTTAGAAGAGTGGTACTCGTTTAATTCTGAGAGAGAAGAGACGGGTGCCCCAAGCAGAGGCAATTCAAGCACTTCGTTCACCACAAACGTTCTTCCTGTTGGGTTTCTTCCCTTAAGTGCGACGATCTGCCCCGGGAAAAACGAGTACTCGGCGAGAGCCGACAAGTCCAACGGAATACGTTGTCCAATACCACCCAAACGGGAAGTCTCCAAGTAAAGCGACTTGTCGTTCAAAACCTGAAGTTTCAGCGCATCGTATAATGGAGAATCGGGGACAATCCGTCCACAGCAGATGACATCGAACTGGGAGCTCATACATGGGTTACTCAACAGAAGCCCAGTTGATTTATAAGCTTCCAGGATTTGCAGACTCACGGAATCGATTTGCTCGTCCAAAACGTCCGCACTTTCAAGAAGTTTCATGGCCATGGTTCTGAACTTGAACTTTTCAGCATCAAAGTTGGCGGAAAGCTGGGCCTTTTCAGCAAAGGACGAGAACTCTAACTGTGGGTTCAACGACTCCACAATAGTATTCGATTCGGCGGATGCAGGGGCCGTTTTGGGACTAGACATGAGGTCTGCCTGAGAGCTTTTCATAGCACCAAGACCCGTTTTGGACGGAGACGAGTTAAGTTCGCTGGGTAAATTGGATTCATTTGCCAAACCAGGTTCACTGAGTAAATTAGGTTCACTCGACAACGTGGGCCTTTTTCTTTTAATCTGCGGTGTTCGTGGAAGCGCATTTCCAGGACTAGACGAAAAATCCATCATTTGTCGTTTGGCAGAAACATCCCGGATCTTTTTCACAGCCGGAGTCCGTCTCTCATTGGAGTTGAATATGGATTCTTGCAAATAAGCCTGGAACTTCTCGATTCCTGCTGGACTCACATCCAAGTCGCCGTTTTCCTGCGTTACCACAAACGATTCCCACTGAATGAAGGTATCATCGTTGGAGAGGTTGTACAAGCTTTTGAGAGCCAGGAGTTTGGATAGCACATGGTCATCACGCACGCCGAATTTCTTGGCGAGCCAGTCCTTGGTGCCGGCGTCGGTTTCTGCTGGCATGTCTGGGGAGAGTAGCTTAAAAAGAGAACAGTGATTTACGCGTCGCGTACTGTTGTGTGCACGTGCACGCGTCACCATACCGATCATTACATCACCAATCCATGTACTACAATTTTGTCTATCCCAACATATACAATATGTGGATCTGTAGTACCTCTATAATCTTTCGTACTCTTAAAATTTGTCTTACTCTGTGAAATTGATATTTTTGTGCTCTGAGTGTGTCTTTATTATAGACTCTATGGTATACTTGTACTGCACATACGTATGTATTTCTATTTACCACCAAATATGCGTATGATTATCAATCTACAGTAATTTGGGCACTTATAATATTCAATAGTCATAATCCAAGAGAATGTTTCAGGAGTGTTTCACGAGTGTTTCACGAGTGTTTTGCGAGTGTCTCATGTAGTGGACCATGAGCGGCACTCATTGGTGCATGGGCCGTACCTATACGTCCATTTTTTTTAGACAAAATATTGTTACTAGAATAAACTTCTAGAATCCTGGATGGATGTTAGTTCAAATTGAAATGGGTATTTAAACTGGATTTAGATGGACTGGGCCGTAGTTGAGTGTTTATATGCAGAATTTTAGAAAGCCTATGCCATATTTTAACAATACCATCTTTCCTTTTACTCCCAATGAAGTGAGTCAGTAGTCAATAATTAAGAATGTCTAGTTCATCGTTTACAGAATTCATCTACAGTCTATTTGACCCGATTTTCCATTCTGATGAACCATAAACTGTCACTAATACTCTGGTATACTGATACACTTATGCCTCCGCCAGATCCAAATAAGCTCTGATTTCCCACCAAATCATACTAATAACTAATCACTTTATTGATTCAAGCACTGGAATTACTTAATCATGAATTAACTCACTCTTGGAATCGTGGGCTTATGTAATCATGCTCTCATATTATGAAGGCATCATAAAATCATTCATGAAGTCATAGGCGTTGATCCTATTCAAAACCCTTTCTGGGGTGATATCTTGAAGTCTGGAAAATACACCATAGGTTTATATGCTCGATTGAACTTCCTTGGAAACAGTCATGGTACTCTTTATACGGTCCTTACCCTATGCTTTGCTCAGTTTTACCGTGATTTACCGTGATTTACCGTGATTTACCGTGATTTACCGTTACTTACTGTAACTAACTGTGATTTACCGTGACTTACTGGTTTTCTACTCTATACCACTCCATACTATACTTTATACACTATAATCGACTCCACTCTACTCTATACTAAGCCCACTGTACGCTCCATTCTCATCTTTATTCTACAGCCATGGCATATTATAGAGTCATTGTCATGGTACTTCTTGGAGTTATATTATGGATGCCAGATTATAGTTATAGTAGTGGAATCTTTACATAGACCTTCATGCAGTAATAACTAATCTTAGAGTCATATCAGGGTATTATCTATACCTACACTCTATATCCAAAAAAAGACATATACTTATTAGAATCTATAAAACAAGAATCTATCCTTTTATCCATACTCTTAATCCATCTGTCCCTATTTTCTTGAATTCCCTATTATAACTCCTACATTATTCTCTTCCGTGTTCTAAGACTTCAGACCATTTTACTTTAAATGAACCGTTTTACTTTCAATGGACCATCTGACTAATTGGATAGACTATTTTGCCACTGAGAGAGGGAGGAAATGATGAATTGAATCTTCCGGCTACCAGCTATTACTAGGATTTACTACCCGGAATAAACTACCCGGAATAAACTGCTGGATAAAGTGTAATCTACATAGATCTTCTACGAGTATTGATATATAATCAACGTATACCTAGATTGACACCTGTGGCCAATATTGTAAGTTATGATTGGGCTTTACTTCTGTCAAGTACTTCGCTGGCGGCTGGTCCAACTCCAAAAATTCCTAAATAGTCCTTCAAGTTGCGTGACTTTCTTTAACTTTCCCCGAGAATGAAGAACATTTTTGCAGCAGATTAAAATATAGTATATGGAGTGTAGAGTATACAGAGCAGAATTGGGTTTAAAGAGTAGTGAGTACATAGTAGCATCGAATACACAGAGCAGTAGATATTAGGGAGCTAAAGAAACGGGTTTAAGAGCTTCAGCAATGCTAATTCAGCTTTCCCTGTAGATGTCACCTCAAGGAGTTAGCTTCATAAGATATTTCTTACTATGTTCAACCAGAGATTCGTCGAGGCCACCATCTTCTCGATATAAAGATGCCCTGTGCTCTCAGGCTTTAAAGAAAACATCATTTACGCAGTATTCGTCTGTACACTCAATTTATTCCATATCCTCTAAACTCTATATAATCTTGATTTCACTCTCTATATTCTATACCCTATACTCTATACCCTATACTCTATACCCTATACCCTATACTCTATACCCTATACTCTATACCCTATACTCTATATATACTAGAATGTTAGCACAGAAGCTTAAAGTCAATGTTCCATTATTCTGATTTGAGACCCATATATTCACCTAAGCCTCTCGATTCTTGATTCTGCCTGATTTCATTTACTAATATGCAATAGCAAGTCGAATAATTTAATTACAACTTTTCACTAAACCTCATTTTGTTTTTAACTTATACTTTGGAGGTAAGAGCGTGGCTACAAAACTCAGTAGAATAACAATAGTATTAAGCGTTCACCTATCGGTTTGCTGACACCTACCCTTCTCATACTACTTACTTTATACTTATACTTATTCATTCTCGAGTCTATAACAAAGATGTATTTATAATCCACTTAACTTGGTCCATGGTTATGAGCTTAGCCTGGTCTCGAATCACTTTTAAACTCCTTGAGCTCAACATACTGCCTATGGAATTCTACAAATTACTAATAGCACCATGTTAAGTTCCATGGGAATATCTCGTGCATAGTCCTAACTAGAGTATAAGAAAGCTAGTAGTAATAATATTGCCGCAACGTAGTATACCAAATTAGTATACATTGCGGTGGAATTTAGTCAAGTATAGTGTACGGCCATAAATGGAATAGAATTATGGTAGTATTATAGAGATGTATTAGTGTAGTAATGCAGTATAATGTAGTAGGAGAATAGAAAGATAACTACTACTTAGGACAAAGACTAGAGAGGTATAAAACTGGTATCAAAGCTAGTATGGGTTTCGGACCTGCTAGTAATGTGGGTGAAACCAATCGAAAAGCTAAACTGTGAGTTGTACATGCCTCTATTGAATTGTTAAGCAGCCCTCCTCCTGGTGTCTGTATACTCTGGATCCCACTCCAAGAGCTAAAATTTAACTTTTCAATGTCCACACATAAGAGTATGTATTTCTCCTAAAAGTAATTTCCTCAAGGAGGGTTTAGCTGTACAGTTGCAGTGTAGTAATAATGTTAACTACAGTAAAATACACTCAAGTATCGTGCGTCAAATGTTCAGTATGGAGTACAGTAACAGTATAGAGAATACTAGTAGAAAATAGTGCTTCTAAAATGGAAGGTGATAGTACTAGTAGTAGTCCATACCCATGACCTAACCTGTATGTGAGATATACCTCTATTTATAGCCTATGTATATACAAACATGTACCCATGATCCATAATCTAAATTTACATTCTTATGATCCTATCTACATAATCATGACTCAGTCCTCAAACTATATAATTCTGTACTATCTAGGCCCAACTAGGGCCACTTGGGTGGTAATTACTATACTGACTTATCTTGACGAGTGTTAATGTCTATAAAAGATCTGCGAGGCTTATTCCTCTTTTTCGGCCTTCTCCTTCTCCTCGTTCTCCTGTACTTCCTTTTCCTCCTCCTCGTTCTCCTGTACTTCCTTTTCCTCCTTCACCTCTTTCTCTTCTTTCTCTTCTTTCTCCTCACCTTCCTTGACGTCCTTCTCTTCCTTCACGTCCTCTTCCTTCTCTTCCTTCTCTTCCTTATCGTCCTTCTTAACCACATTTCTCATCTTCTTCCTGTTGTTGTCCTTGAAAGAATTGCGTCTCTTGGTCACTTCGTTGACGCCAAATCTCTTGCCAGACTCCCGCATTTGTCTGAAGGTCAAGAGCGACATCTTCTTCAAAAGGTCCTTCTTGTCCTCAACCTTGTCCTCGGTGACGATTCCGTCGTTGTAGCTGACTGAAACACTCAAAAAGTACTCTGCGTCCTCGAGCGTGTGGAACTCCACGTCAACCACACCAAAGAACTCCTTGTTGGCTCTGGATCTGATCCGGCGCACGGAACAAACGCTCTTTTCCTTGGGCAATTGGGGCACGATCTTGGTGTTGAACCAGCTCTCCACGTCCTCCTGGCTCAATTTCGTGGGGAAGCCCTCGATGTGCACGGAGTTTCTCTTACGGGTGTTTTTGATCTCACTGAACTCCTTCAATGGGTCCTTTCTCTTGATCAGGTCCTCGTTGGGCGATAACGTGAGCTTGTCGGACTCCTTCAATGCAGCAATCACCCTCTCCTCGGGACGGTATTGTCTCATGCGGCCAAAGGTCAAGATGGTCTTCAACTCCACCCAGCCATCATTGGCCTCGTAGATTCTCCACAAGAACTTGTCTGATTGGAGGTTGGAGTCGGAGAAGTAAAACTCCACCTGTTTTCTGACTTTTTCGTCGAAGTCGTTGCCGGTGTATACGGAGTCGGACATGGTGAGTGCGTATGCTTTGAGAAATACCGAGTACGTATGCTCCGATGAGATGTTAGTCGCACTGCTTTTCACAATTTTTTCTGTTTGACATGCGTGCGTGTACTGCAGAAAGATAGCTAACCTTGGGGTAACGTCTTTCAAAAACGACCTGGCCTACCCCAAAGTAGACTAGTACGTGAATTCTTCTCCGGTGAGACGAAAGCAATTTACACTCATTTTTTATTAGTACTATTAAAGGAAATGACCTTCCTTTTTTGCAAAGCTTTGATCTGTCCTCCGCATAAGAAACATTCTAGTTAGTCTGCTCGCTTGCAACCTTTCTGCAATTTTAAATTTCAATAAAATCCGTGATAGTTTAGTGGCTAGAATTACCGCTTGTCGCGTGGTAGACCGGGGTTCAATTCCCCGTCGCGGAGCATTCTTTTTTCGCATCCGATTATCTCGTTTCCCAACTCCATGTTTCGCTGTATTAGAACAGCCCAAACGCCAGGCATCTATTTCCACCCCCTCCAACCTTCAATTCTCCAAGGAATCAACCAAACTTCTCACTATATTAAGACCACCAGAAACATCCACATGTCGTATCCCCAGCCCACTCCAGAGAGACAGCAAGAGCTCATCCATAACTACGAGCACATCTTGAGCCAGGTCAAGAGCGCCTCCAGCTCCCAGCCCGTGACCCTAGTGGCCGTCTCCAAGCTCAAGCCCGCCTCCGATATCATGGGTTTGTACAATCACGGAGTTCGGCATTTCGGAGAAAACTACGTCCAGGAATTGGTGGCCAAGGCGAAAGAACTCCCCAAGGATATCAAGTGGCACTTCATCGGAGGCTTGCAATCGGGCAAATGCAAGGACTTGGGCCGTGACATCGAAAGTCTTTATGCGGTGGAAACCATTGACTCCTTGAAGAAGTGCCAGAAACTCCAGGCTGCCCGTGCTCAGTCGGATCTTCTGCCCATCAATGTGTATTTGCAGGTGAACACATCCAACGAAGACCAGAAATCGGGATACAGACTAGACAACTTGGATGAGGTCTATGAGACGGTCAATTACCTCCAAAAAGAGGCCTCGTCTTTGAATTTCCTTGGCTTGATGACCATTGGCTCTTTTACTGAGTCTAGCTCTGAGTCAGGAATCAATAAAGACTTTGAGGCATTGGCAGAATTGAAGAGGATTTTGTCGGAAAAGTATTCAGACATTGATCTTGAATTGAGTATGGGCATGAGTGCTGATTTCACTACTGCCATTGCCCAAGGCTCCACCAGTGTGCGTGTGGGCAGCTCCATCTTCGGTGCCAGACCCCCCAGAAACGGACACTAACCAAAACTACTAATTTACTTCAATTGTATAGAAAGCTACTGTGTTTGCGGCTACTCTGCAACCTTAACTACGTGTAACCTTAACTAAGTAGAAGCAGTGTACTCTATAAGTGTGGCTACTGTAGTTGTAAACTTTGTAAGTACTACTGTAGTTGTGCACTCTGTAAGTATGACTATTGTAGTTCTGTACTCTGAAAGTATTACTGTAGTTGTGTACTCTGTGAGTGATTACTGTAGTTCTCAGTTCATTGATTGTTAGGTAATGTTCACTTACCCTTGAAGATCTTTTTCAAGCTCTTCTTCTTGGAGGGCTTGGCATCCTTCAGAGCAACAGAGTCCGACAGCTCAGCAGAAGGAGGGCCAGATTCACGGTCCTTCGAGCTAGAGGAAGTGGTCTTGCGTTCAACAGTCTCCTTCTTGCTCAGCTTTCTTTCAACGCCAGTCCCTTTTTTGCTCAGTTTTCTCTCGATATTCTTGGTTTCGTTCTGACTCAATTTCCTCTCAATATCCTTGACATCGTCCATGGAAATATGGTTGTCTCCATCAATGATGGCTTGTTGAGAAGGACCAGCATCGCTCGGCACGTTGATCACCAGGTCTCCCTCATTCATCTGCGACTCCAACGTGTGCTTCAGGGCCAATTCCTTTTTCTTTTCCTCCAACTCCTTCTTCTTGTGCTCAAGCTCACTCAACCGGGCAGATCTTTTGGTTAAGGTCAGTTTGTCTGCAGTATCCACACCAGTAGATGCTCCAGAAACACCGTTCACATTTTGCTTAGGTTCATTTCTGTTGGAGGCCGGATTGGACTTGGAGTTAGCTTCTTGAGCCTTCGTCTCTGCATTCACTTGTCTCTCTTCAACCTTGGCCTGCTTCACCACTTGTTCGACAGGCAAAGAGTCCCAGTCGGGAGTTGTAGTGGTAATCTCCTTGGATTGCACCTTCTCACCATAGTAACGTTTTCTCAATTCAATGTCGTTATCGGCAAGACTGTTCTTGATCTCGGGTTCCGACTTGAAGCTCGACAGAAGCTTGGATCCAAAGTAGACCAAGGCAAAGAACAAGTGCTCCGAAATGAACAACACGAAAATCAACCACGTGGTAGATGAAACATTGATGCTGGCCTTGTCAAGTGCAAACTGGCCCAAGGTCTTGGGTGGCTTGGTACCGTGACGGTAGAAGGCAGTCACCAATGGAGACACGATGGAGCCAATCCAAGTCAAGGCCAAGAGCCCAATATCCCAAGGGTAAATGGAATCCGCTCTGTATGCGACTGTGGGACAGAAGTACTTACCGCTGGTCAACCTCAATGTTTCCAACTTGAAAGTGAGCACATTGAACACAATGGAAATGAGGGGAGCAAGAGTCCACACGGGGCCAAACAAAGAGAGATATCCAAACTGAACGACCAAGCGTTGGAAGCTAGAACTAATTTTTTGTTCAGGCAATTCAATCACGCGGCGGACCTTCTGCAACCACTCCTTCTCCTCGGGTGCATCTTCTGGAAGCTCAGGTTCCTTCTCACCCAACACCTTGGCAGCGTACAATTTCTTACCATGTGAAATGAGCAAAGGCAAAGCGTACTCCATGAACAGCTGAATGACCTGGCTGGTGACAATAAAGAAGAAGAACTGAGCATTGAGTCTTCCCTGGTTGAAGGTGAACTCCCTCTGCGACTTGAGCTTGGTCAAGTACTTGTACATGTACCGGTCGCTTCTCATAGAGGAGGCAATGGAATATTGAATCACTGGCAAGTATGGCTGGATGAGATGGGCAAAGGGCAAGTAGATGAACGAGGTGATGAGCAACGGAGCATAGCTGGCCAAAAAAGTCAACGAGAACGACTTGAAGATGAACGAGTCGACCCGTTGGGATTCGTTGTCGTGATTCTCCCAATCCAAGAACTTGTCTGAAACAATACCATAGACATAATTCAACACTGGCATGAACGCAGTGATAAGAACGGTGGGCGTGAGGACCAAGAGGCCGGCTCCTGGGCCAGCATAAATCTCCGACAAGAAAATCTCCAACACGAAACACGCCAATTGGTAGCTGACAAGCAGTCCTGCAAACATCAAGCCAATAGGCACAAAGGCCAACTCCTTAGCTAACCTAAAGCCGCCTTTCTTATCATTCTGCAGTTGAGAAGAAGAAGTTTCTTGTTTCTTCGAAATGTTGGCATCATGTTCCTCGGCCAAGTGGGAGTTTTGGACACCCCACGTGTTAGTCAAGAACCTTTCTCTGCGTTTCCAGAAAATGTAGAAGGCTACTGTCCATGCAAGGTTCACGAATGCAAACGTCATAGAGTACTGCTTGGACTTGATATAGGCAACAATACCGAAGATGGCCAAGATCGATAACGCTCCAATGTAAAACTTCAGAAACTCGAAGTATAACGCAACTGCCGGTCCGTAAATGTTATAGAACAGAGACGTAGATAAGCTGGGAGATAGAGCCGCCTTTTTACCCCAGTCAGCAACACTATCACCAGCCAAATATCCACTGACGGGCACAATGGACTCCACAAACTGCCAATCACCGGAACAAGGAGTAATTTCCAAGCCTTTGCTCAGTTTTGGCTCCGTCAAGTACGAATAGATGATGCGGAGACGGTCATAAGGAGAATCGGCCTGAGCAGTGACGCCAAACTGAAGGCAATTGAGCATATCTTTGCGCAAGAGCTCTTCATACTGTTTATTGGACAATCGAGCAAATACAAGCGTGGTGAGTTTTAGGCCAGGTCTGGCCTGGGTCTCAAACCCAGCATCTTGTAAAACACCCACGAGTGTGGTCAAGTTAGTTTCATGGCCTTGGCCTTCGTGGACGGAAAAGACAAAGTCTGATTTCAAGATACTCATGGTCAATTCCCGAGATCAGGTGGATTTAAGTTGATTTAAGTGGACACAACTGCAGTGGACAGATTTGGACAGAAACCAGACAGAATTGGACAGGAACTGGACAAAACCTAGACAAAAACTGTACACAGGTAGAATACTTCGATTGTGTGTAGTCAATTGGATCAGCCAGAACAGAAACGTAACGAGTTCGTGGGCCGTGGTCCGTGAAAAGCGGTGCTATAGGATCCAAGCCGAGCAACGCACAGCTAACGACTCCATTGCTGTGGGGGAGGCACGGGTCTGGGGTCACCACCTTTAGGTACCGAACACCGCTCTATGCCGGAGCCACGTAATAGCCGAGCAACCGAATGTGCTAGGATGCGAGTCCCTGCAGACACCGCTATGGGTGGAAGTAAGACTTGGGAAAGAATAGCAATAGAGATCGGCATTAAAAAAAAAAAAAAAGAAGAGTGTACAATCAAGACAGTGTGTGGCTATGAGTTTTGGTGTGATGTACTGCAGGTAGTCCTAGTTCCATTGCCCACTATAGAATTAATATAAGTATTTTCTTTTCCTCGTTGTTTCTTGGTCACCTAGGGCACCTAGGGTACCTTTGCGGCCAGACCACATGCTCACTATCACTTTTTTCTTCATCTGCTCACACTCTTTTTGTCTCTCACTCTCACACACTCGCATTCTCAGCCCACACGCTATAAGCCTGGTTGAACAGACATAGCCAAACACTATATATATATATATAATTTTATGGTTTTGTGGTTGTAAACTTCTTTTAATGATTACTAATTCTTTCTTTTGTAAACAAATTAGACGATAGATACATTCGTTTATATTATCGTATATACATTGGTTTATATATTCCCAGGAACTCGCATCTCACGTACACTTGAATGACTATGGATTCCCTACACTCAAGAATCATACATTTTTTTATTTACTACATACTATAATCCTCCATTTTTCATCAATATACCCTTGATAAATTCCTCATAAATATACTCTTGATAATATTTCTCATAAATTCTTAGTAAATTCGTTATTCAATTTATATTTATACTAGAATCACAAGCATCGGATATGGATTATTGGTTGCTAGTGATCTGCAGAACCACCATGTCACATTCAAGGACTTTAACATGACTGAAGATGAATTAGGGTGACTCGAGATGACTCAAGATGAATTAAGGTGACTTGAGATGACTCCAGATGGCTTAAGATAACATCTTCAATGGAAACAACCTGAACTGTGACACTATGTCTGCCATCCAATGCAGTCACGCTCAGCAATTCTAAAGACTCTCACGCGGCCACTCTTCATATCTCCAAACTTGTACGACTCCTTCTTGACCACTCCGCTGCGGTCGGTTTCCACCACCCGCACTTTCTCTTTCTTTGCATCGTATTCGGTCACCACTGCACAATAAATCTCGCTTCCTTCGCCTAGAACCACACTCTTGGAACTGAGCCCACCGAGACCCTTGTGGCTGGTAAACTTGGCTGTTTTCATACACAACACATCTCCAGGGCGGATCTCGTCCACCTGTGTCACGTGCCCGTTGTTGTTCTTGTATATGGTTGCACCGTAGCCTTTTTCACCTATTGGTATAATCACACTGGGGTAGTTGGCCTTCAATTTGGTGAATACCTCTCTGAGCAATCCACCACTGGCTCTACTACCAATCAAGGTTTGCGCCAAGTCTGAACTGTGTACACCCAACTTGGTGCTGTATTCATGCAACACATCTTTCCGGATATGGGGCTCATCTCTAGTATCGACATTCGTCACCTGCACTGAGCTTCTTGGGTCATCGCTCTGGTACATCAATTCAATGACGAGTTGCGAGAGGTCGTAGAAAAGAATATAGTAATCTTTGTAGATGACTTGGCGGCCATCTCTCTTCTGAATCGCGTGCTCGTCCACCTCGAACCTGAGATCACTTCCAAGTTTTGCACTCAACGAGTCTGGGACGTTGCTTTTGATCCACCATCCTGAAGATTCCTGGAGTTCCTCAAGTTCTTCCTTCACTTGCGCCAAATGCACTGATGCTTGGTCCAGCTCACTCTTGTTGCGCGTGCCAAAGTCATGAGATCTGCGCAGGTGGAAATCCACCGAGTTGCGTTTAATTGACCCGGACGTCGAAGTACTTCTTGGAACTTTCGGAATCGGCGCCGATGGAGGAGGCATGTGAGAAAAGGTTTGTGACTTTTCTGTAGCTTTGAAATGTGGCTGGGTCTCTGTAAACTCAGGACCATCGGAAACAAGCTCATCATTCACATGGGGTGGTGCAGCCACTGGGACTGGTGGAGGGGCACTAGGCAATGCTGGCAGTTGCTGAAAGTTACGTTCCACACTCGGAGGCACAGCGTCTGTAGGTGGAGGAGGTGGGGGTGCCTTCTTTTCACCTTGAGTAGGCCGAGCAGGTGCCGGAATCGGAGGGGGGCCTCTTGGAACTTCACTCTTATTCAGATTTTCGAATGTTGGTGGGGGTACTGGGGGAGGAACCCTTGGGAGTGCCTTTTCTTGGCTCTCAAATGTTGGAGCTGGAATTGGAGGGGGCTGAGAACGAGTTGGGGGGTTGGGAGCAGCATCACCAAAAGCAACCGGAGGTTGAACAGGCTCACGATCAGCTTCAAGGAGATCAGGGTGTTCGGAAGGTTTAAGAGTTGTCAGGTCCGATTCGTCTGACAGCGAGAACGAATCAACTCGAGCCAAGGGGGAGTCTGCAGGAGGTTCCACTTCACCATGTGAAGGCTTATGAGAATTCAGTGAATGGCCTGGTACCCCACCAGCAAGAGGCTCTTTCACCTCGAACTGGGGAGAGACAACGTCTTCCTCTGGAGGCACGCCACCACGGTCCGAGATATCTTCGTCAGCTTCGTAGCCTGTAACCTCTCCTTCGTGCAAGTTGTCAGGCAACTTCAGAGCCAGAATAGGCAAGGAGTCGGTCTGGGCCAAGGGCAGGGGCTCCAATTTATCATCAGAGGCAACTGGCCTGAGGGGATCCGACCCGAATCCTGGCACTGGGGGTGCCACGGCTGGTGCAGAAGGTTCCTCCTCTTTCACATCTGAAGACTCCACAGAGGGAGTTTGGGAAGAACTTTCAGTATTCTCAACAACATGATCCTTTTTCAAGGTGGTAGTAGCAGCCATGCCTGGAATGGGGATAGCCTTCATGGGAGCAGCCGGTTCTTCCTCATGCTTTTCTGCGACTTCTTTAGGTTCCGATTTGGCAGGCTTTGAGGAGGCAGCTCCACCGAATGGTGTAGGCATACCCATCATTCCAAACATGTTGCGTCCACCCGAGATCTTGGCCATTCTCTCCACGAGTTTCTTTCTCCGTAACTCTTCATCATCATCGTCTTCTTCTTCTTGTTGTTCCTCATGTTCCTCTTCTGCCACATCTCTAATACTTGGGTCGGCATCTTCGTCGGAGGTATCCGAATCTTCAGCGCTTGTTTCAGCAGCGTTAGAGATCAGCACAGGAATCTGGTCAGCTTCCAGAGGTTTTGATTCAGGATCCAAAGAATGTGCCACGGCAGAATGTGTAGCGTCAGCAGGATCAGTATCCAAGAAAGCAGAAATAGGAGCAGCTTCTTCCGCCTTAGCAGCCTTTGCCTTTCTTTCCTCCTCGGATTTCTTCTTGCGTTCCTCTCTTCTTTGAAGTGCAGCGGCCTCTCTTTCTGCTTCTTCCTGCTGTCTTTTCTGGAGCATGCTGATTCTCTCCTTTAAACTCATTTGCTGCTCCTGGGGCTCGTCATCCAGCTTGGTGGAGCTTTCCCGGACGATTTCCTGGTCTCTAGGCACTTCCTTAAAGGTGCTAGGCACAGCAGGCTGATCTCTAGGCTTGACTTGTGGTACATAAGACGACTTTCCTGCACCGATAAACTGCTTCTTTATGGCATAGGGGTCGTCTCGTTGCAGAGGCATGCTTCCGGGCATAGGGACATGGCCAGGGACCGGGAGGGGGACTTTGGGAACACTTGGCTGTTTTGGCACATATTTAACTTCGGGAACAGGCTCTGGAGCAGACTCGGTAGACTCTAAAACTGTAACAGGTTTTGAAGTAGGCTCTGTAATAGGGTCTGAAACGGGATCTGTGACAGGCTCTGAAACAGACTCCTTCTCGTCCACTGTAGAATCCGCCACTTTACTCAGCAACCCAGGCACCTCATTGTCCTGTTCTTCTTCAAGCTCTGGACCAGCCTCAGACAGCTCCGATAAAAGGTGGACGAAGTTCTTGGGAAACATTCCCGAGAGACCATCATATGTGCCCGAATACCATTCTTCATCCTCCACCTCGGTCACGGTGATCACCTGGCCCGCAGAAAACGAGAGGTCGTCGTCGTAATCGGACTTGTACTCGTATATGGCCTTTACCTTGAAAGGAGTCGACATGGTCTTTTAGTTGGTTATAGGGTGTATCTGGTTGCTCAGATAGGGTTGCTCAGATAGGGTTGCTCAGATAGGGTTGCTGCTAGATAAGACTAGATAGATTGAATTGGTGGTTGAATTGGTGATTGACTGAATCGGTGTAGTTTCAGTAGAATCAGTAAGGTTTTAATTTAGTATGATGTGGTATGATGTGGTATGTTGGTATTGTGGAGTACCAATGCACTAGTTGATTGGTGCGGTGGTGGCTCGTGCTCGGGTGTATCAATGGCGGGGTGAATAGGAGTAGACTATTTGGGTGGGCCGCGTGAGCAAGGCTTGACGATACAAGCCGCGAATCCACTGGCAGTGAGGGAGAAAGAGTGAGGGTGAGTGAGGGTGACAGAGTGAGAATATGTGGCCGAGACCGTGAGAGACTGAGACGAAGACGGACTGAGACGAAGACGGACTGAGACTGATACTGCTTAGTTAAGACAATGATGGCACATGGTGATTAGGGTACTATAGGTTTCCATGGGTCATAGATACTGGAGTAAACGAGATAGGTGTGAACTAGTGTGTACTGCCTAGTTATAGAGTGAACAGTATAGAGGTGGAATCGAGTGGAGGAATGTAATGGAGTGGAGGAGTGGAATGGAGTGGAGGAGTGGAATGTAATGGAATGGTAAAGTAGAGTACTAGAATACAGTGGAGTCGAGTGGAGTAACCATTGATAGGCCATCATTCCGTGTGCTTTACAGTGTGAGGGTACTGAGTAGTCCCTAGAGTACCGAGGCAGTTGAGTGTTCCTGGCCATTCACAGTCTATTTAACCCCATACATTTATTCGAAAGGTCAATCTCACCCCATACAAGTCTTTTTGATAATACACCAGTCTACTTGGTCTAGTCTGCTTAGTCTGCTTGGTGTTGGTTAAGGTCTACTACTTGGTCTCTAGTGTCAGTATCTATCTTCCTAACCGAAGTATGTATGATATAAATATCAGTCTTCATAGTACTTCTTTCCTTCGCTACCTTTCTCACAGTAACCATTGGATTCGACTTGGTGACTTGGACTTGGTTAGATGTTGTTGAGGGTCGGTTTAGAACTATATGCCTCGAATGTTTATCCCAGTTCTCTTATTTATCATTTGAGTATCTAATACCTAGTACCATAGATCCCGGCAGAATGAGTACTGACAGAAGAGTACTGGGAAATTTTCGAGAGTCTTCAGAGAGTCTTCTAGGATAGGTAAGTTAGCTTTTCAATTCTAGGGGAATTCTGCTATACCATATAAGTATGTGTATTGGTGATACCTAGATGTGAGTACATTTATAGGCTTGGAGTTCTACCGCACTCTAGCCACCTATGCAATGTCAGCTACCTATGCAATGTCAGCCACAGTGCTTAGTCTGGTACTCTACCCATACTGACTTTATTATCTGAACCTTAATTTCATTAGACAACACTTAAAGTACTTTAATTTAGTAATACCCATATTGAACTATGTGTTATTTATTTGTACTACTGTAAACTTACAATGTCTCCCAGTTCTGGCCTACGCAGTTTCAACTCGGCTGCGAAACTCAGCAGAAGCAAAGTAGTAAATGACCAGAACCAAACCAAGAAGCTATAATCAGAATTTTCACCAACTCCTTTTGAGCTATGAAAAGGAATAAATTTTCAGAATTATGATGAGTACTGGATAAGCCCTTTCAGGATTGGCCAAGTCTTGACTGGTACCTGCCTCTTAATACTCACCTACAAGAACCAAAGTGTATCTTCTCGACCCAAAATATTTTCTCTTAGGAATTTTCTTATTTAACTTTTCTTAATACACTCTATTTCTTCAAAAGTTTCTATTATATACATTCTCATGAAAATTTCTAATCAGTACCTTCATAGATTCTAAATGTATAGAGCCATTGAAGTTTAGTCTGTTACCTAGTACTATATACTCTAGAGAGAGTACTACACCTATGGGGTGGCTATATATACTGATATTACATAATAGATCATCTCCTTACGTGGTATTCAAGAATAAAACCATACTTATACTATTCTCTCTTACTGGCCCACACTAAATAATACATTCCACAATTCTTCTACTGACTCTGTAATACATCCCTCATGGTGGTATTACCAGGATTCTGGATATGTGGAAGCCTAATAGCAATGAGTGTATTTAATACACACATATCAAGATATTAATGCATTTCTGAACCAGAAGGGTTTTGAGAAAAAGTAATGTTTCTAGTACGAGTACTGTAGAGTATGAGTGTACACTTGATAGTGATGTTCCTAGGCTACAATAGTATCTACACATTGGGCAGTACTTGGTGATACCCATAGTTTTTTGAATACCTAGTAAATTGGCATATTTATGAATTACTTGGAACTCTAAAATGCAAGCAACATTACATCACTGACTGCTACCGGTCAACCCAAGCTAAAGACTAAATCTATACTAATAGATGGACCTGCATACAACGCCAGCCCCTCCAACTAGATACTTCAACACAAGAATCCAGGAAATAAATTATTCCCATATTAAGTCTACCAAATCATATCAGCTGTATTTCTATGCCTCTGAATATTTATGCGTGACTTTATTATCTATATATATATACCTATATATGTACCCTCTCCAAATCTCTCTGTATGTATGTATGTATGTCTCAGTCGGCTCCATCTCTCAGTGCGCGTACTCGTCACTACCATTATCACTCCCACTTCTACATGAGCAAAAGATCCACGTCTAGCGTGACCGTCACTAGTGAAGTGCTCTCCAACTTCCGACCGGCCAAGAACCTCTCGTACCATGAAGCTGCGTCCGTGTCCAGCTTGGACTTCGACGACTCCGGCCAGTACCTCCTCTCTGCAGGCGTGGACAAGACCATCCAGCTCTACGACTGCTACAAAGGGACGCGATACAAGGAGATCCAGTCTCAGAAATATGGAGCCCACTTGGCCCGCTTTTCTCATAACGACCTCAATTGCTTGTATGTATCCACTCCTGCTGCTGACTCAGAAGATGCAGACCATTCCATCCGTTACCTTTCCCTCAAGACAAAGACCTACATACGCTACTTCCGAGGCCACAAGGACCAGGTGATATCGCTTGAGGTCAACCCAGTCTCTGAAACGTTTTTATCGTCGTCCATCGACCATACGGTGAAACTATGGGACCTACGAACGCTGACACCGATGGGAAATATAGCTGTGGGCCAAAAATCCGTGGTTGGCTATGATCCCCATGGCATTGTGTTTGCTGTTGCCAAACCTCCAGTTGGCTCGGATTCGGGGACTTTGGCCTTATACGATTTGGCGCAGTTTGAAAGAGGCCCTTTCATCTATACCAGTGTCAAGGCACATGCAGGCGAAGAATGGACCAAGTTGGAGTTTTCCAATAATGGAAAGTATATTTTGATTGCCACCAACTCCTCTCATCACTATATTTTGGATGCTGTTCAGGGCTTGATGATCAGTAAGTTGGAGGTGCGCGGCGGGGCTCGTAACCGGTGGTTCCAGTGCCAGTATTCCAGTTCGGGTTCCGCATGTTTTTCTCCCGATGGCAAGTTTGTCATGGCCGGCCTGCCTGACGGATCGCTTGCAGTTTTTGATCTTTCTGTGCTCAAGAGAAAGGACCTTATACGTGAGAAACGCGTCCAGTCCTTGAGTCCAGTGAGCGTGCTTCCTAGTGACCAGGGCATGTCGAAGGTGGTGGCCTTCAACCCAAAATTACTCAACGTAGCCACTGCTGATACGAGCGTTGTTCTCTGGGCTACTGAACTGGACGACTAATACAAAAGTATTGGTGTTTGGCTTATTAGGGTTTGGGCTCTTCAAAAAGCGTGTCACGTGACCCTCGCTTGATATCGCCTAGTCTCACTACATGAGCTGATGCCTCTCAGACATGACTCCACCTTTCAAATACACCAAGCCTGCGCCCATTGTGTCCCTTCTACCGAATACGATTGCTCATTCTTCTATCCTCTCGGTTTGTCCAAAGCCCGTTCACCCCATCCCTTGGCAACTGCTCCCTCACATCACACAGGAGAGGCTTCCGGACAAGCCCACGGATATCCGGGGCATCGACTCCGCCGGTCACGTCTACGTCCAGCAAAAGCATCTCTACCGCAAATTTCCCACAGTGGGCCAGAATAAGTTCTTCACGCTAAAGTTTTTCCCCGAAAACCACCACCTTTGCTCTATCCGCAAGTCCAATGTGGCCTTCACCTTCACCAATACCGGCAGCGCCATATTGAACGACTCCGTGCTCCTGCAGAATTTTTCAAAGTACAAAGGCAAATATTCCAAGGACGAATTCTTCAAGACCGTGCCCGTACCGTGTGGAACTGCAGCGAGCAGAGACAAGAATCGGAAACTCATCAAGCGAACACTCCACAAGATGCTCCATGAGGTGGCTGGAAATGAGGGTGTTTCAAAGGTGAGTGGCATTTTTTTCTTCAGGTTTCATGACTATGCAGTCACAGAAGAGCAGAAAATGCTTCTTCAAGACTACATGAGAGGAGCAGTAGAGAAGGTGTGCCACAATACGAGGTTGCATACGTTGATACTGGACGCAGTGCAAGAGCAGAACCGTGGCTGGTCTCGGGGGGAGTTGCTCGGGGGTATACGGGTTGAAAATACTTTGGGAGCTACCTCTGTGCCGGGGTACTTTCCCAAACTCCCCTATTTGAGCTGCAAGAATAAGTCAGGATCAGTGTCCAGGTCTTTCATAAAGTCTAAGGGTAATTAGACGGTCTAAAGGAAAGTCCAAAGCTATTAAACAGTGCTACATGCAGGTCTAAAGTCTCTAGAATGACATCAAAAAGGTGAGGTTATATGAAGGCAAATATAAGTGAAAGGGTCATATTTAGGTCTTTCAAGGATGATGAAGATCTAATTAAACCTATTTCTAAGGCTTATCCAAAGTCTAGGTGAATTCAATATTTGGGTCCAACAGATACCTATGCCAGGCACTCTAGTCAAGCTCCAAGAACTTCCATTGATAAGAATGTCTAAAAAGGGTCTAAGTCTGGTGAATTATAAGATCTAATCTCAAGTAGGTCTAGGATTGGTCTACTAATATTCAAGTTGGTTTTATGAGGTTTCTTTGGAATCTGGTCTAGGCCTAGACCTAGTATTACGAAAGGACAAGAGAAGGTCTACTAATGTATAAGGGACCATGGTTAAACTGAGCTCTATTGACAGTTGAATAAATAACGAAACCAATAATAAGGTTTGACAATAATCAAGCTCTTATGATCAGGTCCAATCACTTATAATCAGGTCTAATCACTTATCACAAGGGAAAAAAGCAATGCTGGAGGCTATATTTCAAGGTAGACCCAGTTTAATTAGTGATCTAGAAGTTGAAAAGGTGTAAATTCAATGAAAATGTCTATGTCGACCAATTTAGGGAACGTCAATGGACAAGGCATGGTTTAGGTCTATGTCTAGTCTAAGTATATTGCCACTATACTACTGGCAAAGTCGAATATTCTACTAATAAGTATTCGACTAGTAAGAGCTAATGATCAGTCTTGTCAGTCAAAGGAACTAACCTACCGCTAGGTTGATTGGGGTGGCCTTTGAGTAAACCATCACCAGCTCAAAAGCAGGCATTTTGGTAGTATTTAGGAAATATCAAAATTTTAAAAAAACCTAATGCTTTTTTTTTGTAAATAATGCCCTTTAATACGGGATCAAATATATTAGCTCTAGATTTTCTGGCGTATGCTAATTACTAAGGTACTATATGGTTAAAGGTAAGTGATTTAAGGCCGTCTATACTTTCGCACAAGATTAAAGTAATGAGACAAAAGGTTAAATCGAGAAAAAGAACATACAGAGAGATGAATGAACAGATATAAAATTTCACATATACTTTGAATGTCCAAAAAAATCCCATCTTTCGAGTTCAAGTAATTTTAAGACACAATTAAGGACTTAATAAAGACTCACTAAGGACTTAATAAGGACTAAGTATGGACTAGACAAGGATCAAGTATGGACTAGACAAGGGAAGGGAAAATGGGCCTAAGAAATCTGGTACTGTATGATGTCTTACACCGACATCGAGGTCTAAGGTGAGGTGGGTCATATTGAGGTACCGTACTAAAGCCTAGATCTAAGTAAGACTAACTTCAAACTCTTAGTCAATACATCTCATACTAGATCTGGGTGTACATCTTATATCTAGTGTAGTACCTATACCAGCTAACATATCACCTCTTACATACGTATAACTATTAACATGATAGACGATTTGTATCGCTAATAATGATATATGTAGATAATCAGCGCTCCCGTATAATATTCACCACTATTAGAACCATGAGCCTAGGATTCTGGGTATACCGTAAACCCTGGCTTCAGGGTCTATTCTGGATAGACTAGACTCAGACTTAATGACTACATTAAATACGATCAAATGTATTTACGAGGTGAGGGGGAGAACATTGTCTGCCTCCTGACCAATCACATTTCCCACCGGACTGTACTCACACACAATGTACTTGCCCCAACCCTCAGCAGAGCAGTCTTTGTAGGCACAGCCCACCTGCGTAGAGGCCTTCCACACAAGCTGAGTGAAATGGTTGTATTCGTTGTGTGCTGAGTAGTCGTAGGTCTCGCCCTCCACATACCAGGCCTGCACGGCAGAAGGGCCTGAAGAGAAGCCTGCGGCCAAATTCTCGCCGTATTGTCCATGGGTGTGGGTCAAAACCCCCGAGCAGTCGTAGTTATCGGCGTTGTTTTTGGCGTACAGGTATGGGGCCAGAGCCCACGACAACGCACTGACTCCGTGCAACGCCCTGTACTTGTTGTGCGAGTCGAGGATGGCCTTGGCAAAGTCCTTGTCGATATCTTCACTGGAGTTGTAAATGGCGTCGTAGACGTCACCGGAGGAGTTAGAGCCAGAGTCTGAGGAGTCTGAGCTGGAGGAGTCTGACGAAGACGACGAAGAGGAAGGAGCCTTAGTCAGAGGAGACGCAGCAGCAGAAGATCCAGATCCAGAAGAGGAACTAGAAGATCCAGAGCCGGAGGAGACACCAGAAGAGCCAGAAGAGGCACCACTGGATCCAGAAGACTTGGTAGATCCAGAAGAACCACCGAGTTGCTCAAGAAGCAGACTAAAAAGAGAGCCCCAAGAAGAACCAGAACCAGAAGAGTCAGAAGAGTCAGAAGAAGTTCCAGAAACTCCAGTTCCCGTTTCAGTGCTTGTTCCAAAAGAACCAGAATCGGAGAGCATCGATGCAAGACTATTCAAGAAACCCATGAAAGAGTTGGAGCCAGAAGATGAAGCCGTGGAAGGAGTCGTGGCAGCAGCCTGTGCTGCAACGGTAGCTGTGGGAGTGGCTTCATTAGCAACCTGGTTTGGAGACCATGTGTATGGAGACCCATCAGCATTAGTGATTGCAGTGACCGTCTGGTACTTGGTCACCGGCGCGCACACGGTGATCTGTAGTATGGCAAGGAGAAGCGTTAGAGCGGAGATCGACCACATGCTGAACAGACTGAAGCAGATAATGAGTAAGTGTAGTGGATTGTGAGTTTAGCTGTGGGTGTAGCTGTGACTGGAGTGTAGTGTTAGTGTAACTGTGAGTGAACTGACAGGACTAGACTGAGAAAGGGTATTCAGAACTGAAGGTATTGGGAGCTGGAGGATCGAAAGCTGGAGGTATTGAGAGGATCCTTGAATTTGATTCCACAGCAAAGGCTCGCTTATAAGTCTGCAGCGGCGGAGAACATGGAATGTCGCCTGCTGTTGGAACACTACCCGATCTGGAAACATGAGAGTGGGCCGGCTGCAAAAACGGCCTGCACACAGCGCCCCGCGCAGCATCTTGCCTTTTTAGGCAAAATTCTTTTCCGCACTATCTGAAATAGGAAAGAGCACTCAATGCCAGTCATGAGCCAATGCAGATATTGGAAAAAATTGGAGAGAGCAAGATTTCATTTGGATCAGCTCAGTGCCAGTATAGTCAAGAGCTCTGCCCCAACAATTTTTCGTTTCGACTTTAATGCTTAAAGTCAAACACTTCTCTTATAGTGTGGAAGATGATGCGCGGCACCACTTCACTGGTGCTTCTCACAGTCAACTCGATTCTCTTCGACTCATCGTCATCCCCCCGCATCGAAACCAAAACTCCGTAGTTGGACAGAAGGGTCCGGAGGATTCCTGCACCGAGCACCACCACACGTGGGGTTTCATCTGGCGTGCTCTGAATAATGGCCAAGCCCAAGCGTTGGAGCATGATCACTATATTGGAGCTGGCCCTGCGGTGGGTTCCAGTGATGAAACCCTTGTACTCACCCAAATCAGGACCCAAGGTTTCGCCGATTTGAATCCACCTCTTTTTGAATTCCTCGAGTGAACTCATCGATGTACCCGATACAAACTTTGTAGAAACAACAGGGATCTTCAAGTTCAACGTATTGAATGACCCACTGCACTTGTAACTCATACAGATGATCGGCCCATCCTTGCTCTCCACTACCTCTCTGAGTTTGACCGTGAGCTCCATCACTGACTTTTGGGCTATCTGCAGGGTGGGCATTTTGGTCATCGTCACTGAGTACTTGGGCTCCAGTCCATTGGAGTTAGGAATGTGCAAGTCCTGCACCAAGAACGCAGTGATCGAAGCATCGGCAGATTTGGCTGCATTGTTGATGATGGTGAAGCTGATTTTGATTGTGGCTCCGTCCCGGACGGTTCGGTACGTGATCTTCACCAATTGGTCCTCGTAGAAAATCCCCACATCAAATTGGAGCATGCGGTGATACCCATCGTACCAATTGGGCGACAAAGGAGGAGTAGGTGATTTGTCGCCAAACGGATCGGATTCTTCTTCCAGCATACCGTCCACGACCGTTTCCTCTAGCTTCGTCCGCATTCCTGTTTTGGATGGTTCAGACTTCTGAACGTTGAGCGACGAAGACGATTTTCCTCCGATCATGGTGAGATGGCCCAACTTGTCCACCAAGTTGTTCTTCTTGCTCTCAAATGGAGGCAAGGGCTGCACCAACGAGCGAGCAAACTCTCGTTCCTTTTCGGAGCCGTTGACAAGCAACGTGGCCACCTTGAGGAACTCGTGGGCTCGAGTTTGTACCTCCAAATCCAAGGAATACGACTCCAGCTCAAAGAGGTCCAAAATGTCTGGGACAAAGTCTTCATCCGGAAACCGTGCGAGCAACTTGAGGAACGCATTCATAAGGAGAGGCCTGGTCAGCAATATGGACGACGAGTAGCACTTCAGAAGGATCAGAAACTGGGCCTGGATGCCAAACTGTTCGGGCAGATCGTCGTTATTCAAGCGATAGCCAAATTCTCCCAACACAAACGCAGCCACCTTGACGAGATTCTCGGGCGTGGCCGAATCCGGTTTCTTCAAGAGGTTAATGATGTACTTGCACGTCTTAACCTGGAGATCCTCATTGTTGACAATGATCTGGATAATCCGTTCCCAGACTTCTCCGCTCGACGACAAGCCATTGACTCCTGCATTTATTTTGGAGCTATGACCTCCCACCGAAAGCAAACGGAGCATGGTGGAAACATACCAAATGGAATCTGTGGCAAATTGCTCGGCCAAAACCGCTATCTTCACCGAAATATCGTTACGTAGAGACGATTCGGCGCTCACAAAGTAGTTCAAGAGTGTGGTGATGATTTGTGTGTGTGTGTTCTCATCACAGATGATGTACAAAAGGTCCAAGGCCTTCTTCCGTACAGAAATGTCCTTATCGTTCAAGGAGTTGAAGATCTTGTCCAAGTAGTCCTTAAATGGAGCCCTATGTGCAGACCGGGCAGAAAGCTTGATCAACGCATCCAACACCAAGTAACGAGTGTTTGTTTCAAGTGAGTCGAGGAGCTGTATAAGAGCTAATATAGCACCGGAAATGGCCTCCTGGGAAGCATCGAGAAACGAGGCAAGGGCCACGGCCTGGAACAATATCGACGCCTGGGAGTTTTTATGAGGCTGTCCAGGTGCTGGTTTGGAAGCATTCTGGATCGACTTCGACACCACCTGGCGGAGGTGGGACACGGTCTGCAGATCCAAAGACGCTAGTTCCAAGGCCGAATGTGGTTCAAGCAAGAAAAAGTGTTCCACCAACTGCAACAACTTAACCACCAACCACGGCGCAGGAACATCATAGTAAATGTAGTCTTTCGGGCATTGGCCGTCCACCACCAAAGAGTACAAGAGGTTCGCTATGGCTGGGGTCAAGGACTTGGCGAATTTGGGTTTGAGCGAGGTCAAAAGCCGAGCCAATGGCACCACGCACAACACCAAGCCCGGGTCCGAGTCGTCTAGCAACGTCAAGAGCCGAGGGATCCAATTATCGTTGGCAACCACAAGCAGAGGGTACAAGTGAAGGAGCAGCAGGAGCGCTAGCAAGGCCTTTTTCCGGATCATGAGCACGGATATGGGCGACACACACAACCCATACACCAACTCCGACAAGTCAGTCCACATATCGATGGAAGAGTCGGAATCCAAGATGCGAGTGTCGGGCCCCAAGCCGGAAAGCGACGATGCTATGAACAGCAACGCCAAGGCATTGGTCTCCTCGGAATTGGTGTGGAGATCTTTGACCAAGTACCTGCTCAAGCGCAAAATCCAGGCATCAAGGTATTCCCGAGGAGACGCCGAGCCTCGGAGAAATACGGACACGGCAATGTAGCCGAGTTGCTTTTCCAGGTAGTTATTGGAGGCCACAAGTGGAAACGCATGGTCTAACGCAAAACTCACTTCATCAGTAAGCCCCAACAAGTGGATATAGATCAACTTGCACACGTACTTTTTCTTCAGGTACGAATTCATGTTGGGCAGCGCAAATTTGGCCTGGATATTATTAATTTCAAGGTTGATCCGCTTGCGTTCTTCAATGGCATTACTGGAGTTTCGGAGATCCAAGATGAACTGGTTCAAGCCCTTCATCTGAGGCGCCATGATGAACGGTAGATAAATGGATAAGTGGATGAGTAGATCAGACGAGTGGAGCAGTAGATAATATGACTGGGAAAGTGGGTGACTATGAAGCAAAGTAAGCGATTGCCGGTCAAACAATTGGCTCCACGGTGTTAGGTGGAAATTAGTGTGGAGAGTAAGAGGTTGCGGCCGACGCGGTCGCTAGAAGCAGGTGCAGCGTGCGCGAATGTAACACGAGGCGAAGAGGTGCAACGTCGTCCAAATAAGCCACTTTTGAAACATACTAAACGTTGAAATAGATTTAAATTTTGTGCTTGGACATATTAAAACGTAGTTGAAACATATTTGAAACATATTTGAAACATATTTGAAACATATTTGAAACATAATTGTTTATATTTTGTTTGAGCATATTTTGTTTGAACAGTGTGTTTGAATATTTATTGATGTGGGTGAAACATAATGTGTGAGTAGAAGTGTCGATGGTTAGAGAAACACGTTGAAGGCTGGTGTTGGGTGTGATACGCACTAGAATTGGAGGTACACTTGAGGAACCAGGTGCTCGAGAATTTACAATCGAGCGCAAACCGCGGAATCATGGCCAGAGATCGTGTGCCAACTCGGTCCAGGGTGTATCATAGGGTCTATCCTTGGTTGTATCCTAGAGTCTATCTTTGGGCCTGTTCCTATGGACCTACGACTTTTCTGTTACTTCATTGGCTGCTTGACTGTGACTCTATACTAGGCTTAGGACTATAACAGTAAAGGTATTCTGTTAGCCTATTCTCTTAGCCTATTCTAGTTAGCATGTTCTAATCATTAACCATTACACCTTATCTATATTCTGTTTTATTAGGCTACCATAGACATATAGGCCTATATTCAGGCCATAAATAGGTACTGGCTAAAAAGACTGAGTTCTTAGTTTCTAGTCCTAGTGCCCAAGGCAATCTTTATCAATCGACCTTTCTATCATTGAAATATAGACTAATGACCTAAATTATACTTAAGTAAGAAATAGAAGAATGAACAAATAAATGGCCTTCTATACTTTAGGCTTCCGGTAGTACTAAAATTCAATCGTACTCGTTGTTCATGCTTATAGTACACTCTACTCAATACCAAAGAATTCTGATCTAGTACTTAAGCCACACATATACTTGCACATCTCCAACACCGCACAACACAGCACAATACTACACTACTACTTCCGAAAATGATCTCAGTATTATAAGAGCTGTATACTCTGACTAACGAGCTTCAATCTGAATTTCTATTTCGTCAAATGAATTGCAATAATGGCCTACTACTCTATAGTAACATTAGCTTACCACTTTGTAGTAGTACTATACTAATACCAAGTAGTCTATAATACAAACTAGTGTATTTTAGAGTATATTTTAGTGTAGTACATAGTGTATTAAATATATGGTAATGCCCAACAGTACTACTCTGTAGTACTACTCTACCATACTAGAACCACTGCTGCCTCGTACTACACCTTCACTAAATTCAGGATGTATTAATCAGAGAGTAGTATTAATCAGAGAAATAGATGGGCATGATGTCTTCCATGGTTATCGAAAGTCAGTTTAAGACTGAATTGTTCACTAGACTGGTCTTATGCTTAAGCAATGACACACGCAAGTGACCATCTATACTTGGTCTTGAATGTCCAGAAGTTGTCCTTTGGAGCAGTGGATTTCTTGGAAGATTGTCAAGAAGCCATTGTAATTATTATGATAATTAAGATGACAAGAATGGCGATTTGGCCTTTAATACTTTCTTTTGATCTTTCAATGTGCCTTGATGCAGGCACCGACAGATACTAGCAAGTACCAAAAGCCATACTGGGAAGTTATCACCACTGCGTCTGGAGTTACAGACAGTTGCCTGTTTAAGCCAGCACAAAAGCCCAAGAACCCTCATTAACACAGTATTAACCATAATACATCCGAAATAACTCAGTCTTTGCAAATCTATCAGCCCTTATCAGTCTTGTTCTTTCCTGATTCTATTCATCTTGCTTACCAAAAATCTCCATGATCGGAGCTTTCTGGTTTATGCTGTGTAAGCCTTAGCCTTGAAAGCATTTCAATCATCACACATAATCTCTAGGACTCACAGACCTTTAGATAATCAGAACTCAGTAGTAGTACCTTATAGTACCTCACCTATTATATCATAGTGCCCATGACTCAGTAGTATCCCTGAGTAGTAATACCTGAGTATCACCTCTGTAGTCATACCTCAATGATAGTTCCCAATAGCTCCTCAATAGCAACACACAGTAACAATACCCAGTAGCACTGATCATCTTCAATAGTAATACTCATAATGAATCACTAGTAATAAATCAGCAAAAGTAAGTCCTCAGTGATGCCTGAGTAGTACCAGAGTAGTTCAGTAGGAACACCTCAATATCAACACCTACTTAGTAATATCCCAGTAGTAATACCTCATACTACTTCAATCATTACTTTAATAGTAATAAATTAGTAGTTGTAACTCACAGCATTGATTGAGTAGTAGCACCTTAGTAGTAATAAATCAGATGTAGCACCTCAGGAGTAGTAACTGAGTAGCATTACATCAGTAGCAATGTCAATACCTCAAAACCAACTCCTCAGTGCTGTCACTGTAACTCAGTACTATCAACGTGGAATAACTCAGGCATTGCCCCATATAACCTCAATCATCTCAGTAGTAATATCTAATACTGCCTCATTAGTACCAACTCAGTAGTAACCCCAGTAATGATAACTCAGTAGTGACCCAGTGGTAACACCTCAGTACTCCAGAATTGTCAGTAATACTTAAGTAGTACTTCAGTAGTATCAACTCAGTGGTATTAAGCCAGTAGCATTGAATCAGTAGTAACACTACATAAACCTTAATAGAGCACCTCCTAATACATTCCACTTCACCTCCACAGTCCCTTGCTCCCCTCACAAACTCTTCTAATCTCATTCTATTCACTCACCCAAGACACCCAATCACTTTCCACTTCCCGTCAGAACAAGACCTCATGACAAGATCCTTCGATAGGGCCACATGACCATATGATTTGACCCTTCAAGGTCTTATAACTAGACATTTGAAAGGCCTTCGACTTATCGTCACCTTATTACTGACTTGTGGACTTCACTGAATCTTGATTGATTCGTGAATTGACCATCTATTGCTTCTTCTCTATGACAAGGTCTGGTACTTGCGCAACTCCGTGAGCAAGGTCTTCAACTGCACATCCGATACGCGGTTGCCCAAGCTGGGAATAAGCGACTTGGCCTCCTCCGCATCCTCACATTCCAAATTGCCTAACTGCGCCAACTCAAACGGGTGTAATGGCTCCGCCGTCTGGCTACTGAAATCGTTCAAAAGCTTCTCCACGGTCTCTGCAGAACTGGCATTCTTGAACCGGCTGAACATCGAAAGGTAATTCAAGGTCTTGTGGACGATTTCGTTGGAGTTGGGCCCGGCCAACTCGATATTGGACATTTCGTCCTCTCGTTCGTCGTCGTCGTTTTCATCCTGATCTTCAAACGGCTTGTTGTCAGTTTTGGCCTTGCGCTCCTTCAACGCGGCCCGCACCAAGAGCCGCGCTTCCGAGAGGTTGAGTGCGATCAACTGTTCTGTGTCGCCGGAGTTGGTGATTTGGGTCACTTGGAATTCGGGCCCTAGTTTTAGGGTGGAGGCGTTTTCCTCGTCGTCGATGTTCTGGCCCTTGGCCTTTCTGCGCCGGACGCCCAACGCACTTTGACTGACATTCATGGCTTACAGGTTGCTTTGCTGCCGGTATTGGGTGGACTTGTATTGCGCTGCTGGTTATACACGGCGCCTCTAATGTTGTACTACTAGTCTAAATCTTCTTGTCACACGAATGTTTTTTTGGTGCGCCGCTCGCCGCGCCTGCACCTAGTCGCGGTCCTCCACATTAATTAAATCCTTCAACCATTAACTCATCAACACATCATCAATTTCATTTTTGTTCTCATCAATTCATCATTTTCATCAACTCATCACTTTCATTCTCATTCTCATCATTTTCATCAACTCATCATTTTCATTCTCATTCTCATTCTCATTCTCATCAATTTCATTTAATCTAATAAATCCTTTCTTAATTTGCTTCACTTGTTTTTTTTCTCATTTTCCTCATGCTCATTCCTCAATATCTCTCTTTCTCTCTATTGTCAATGGTCGTCGCTTTCGATGCCGCTGACGAAAGGATGCTTCAAAGCCTCGGAAGGAGTCATTCTCTCTAACGGGTCCAAATTAAGCACCTTGATCAAAAAGTCCACCAACAACTTGCGCTGCTTCAACTCGTGGTCAATCATGCTCTGCGTCATTTTCTTCGATGGCATCTTGTAATTGAGGATGATGTCCTCTAGATGCCTGTGGTCAAAGTAATTTTTGTTGGGCTGCTCTTCCTTGGCACCGGCCTTTTCTCGCCGTAAAAATTCCACATACTGCTCGTACGACTTGAGCTTGTAGGTGGACTTCCCTTCTATAGTGGTGGATGGCAACTTCTCGAAGAAGTTGAGCAGGTTGCGTCCGTGCTCAAGCATGTGTCTTGGCGGATTGCCCATCATGTCAACGATTTTCAGGATCTGGTTGTACTCAGAAGATCCAGGGAACATGGGCAACCCCAAGAACAACTCTCCAACCGTACATCCCAAAGACCACATGTCGATGGCCTCGGTGTATGGAAGTCCCAAGATGACTTCTGGAGATCTGTAGAACCGTGATTGGATATATGAGTAAATTGTTCTCTGTGTGAAACATGCACTGCCGAAATCAATCACCTTAATATCTGGTTTGTCTGACAGACATAGTAGAATGTTCTCAGGCTTGAGGTCGCAGTGGATAATCTGAAGGTTCTTAAGCTGCAAGCACGACTCCAACAACTGCTTGGTGAAAGATTTGACTAACTTCATGTTGAGACCGTGGAACTGGTTCTGCTTGATGAGCTCGTACAAATTAGACCCCAAGATTTCAAACACAAGGCAGAGATGCTCCCTATGCATGAATGTGTCTAGCAACCGGATGAAGTTCTTGGATTGCACATTACGGTTGAGAAACTCAAGGATTTTCACCTCCAAAAGCGACTGGTTCAAGTATGCCAGCTTGGACTTCACTACCTTGACTGCAACGGTCGACTGGTTGGCCAAATTCTGACACTTAACCACTTGCCCAAAAGTTCCCGAGCCCAAGAGATCGAGCACAACATATTTCCTACCCTCTTCGGCTCCGAGCATATCGTTAACATAGAGAATGTAGTCGCCATCCTCGTTATCGAGACCATTGTTGAACTTGGGCTCAGAAGGTTTAGTAAGCACACGTCTAGGGTTGGACGTCTTGGAGTACGAAAACTTTTGTGGCTGGCACATCGAGTATGACTCAGTCAAGTACACCGATAAGGCGTTGGTAGGAGAAATGTGGATCGAATTGACAGACCTCCTCCTGTACTTGGGCTGGTTGTGCATTTTAGGCCTCAAGTCGGCCTTGGACTTGACCCGAACGGCACAAGGGGTGTTCCGGGAAGCAGACGGGGCCAAGCCGTAGTTGGGTGCCTTGAAGCTCATTTGCGGGCTGATCTGCGGCGACATGAACCTCTTATTGAGCAGGTTAGAGTTTTGGTACAGGCCCGAGCCTAAGGCCACGGACGAGCGACGGGCTGAAGCTGGAATGTTATTAGACGACACAAACGCATACAGCAGTGGGTTCTCTGGAGGAGCCACAGCACCATGGGCATGGTTATTGACCATGGCTGGGTTCTGCATATGGTAGGGCGAATAAACAGGCCCATCCACAGCAGCAGACATGCGGCGGTCGGGGAAATTGCTAAGCGAAACCTCCTGGTTGGTGTAGTATTGGTTGAAAGGATTATCGGCCCGTGTGGGTGGGTGGTCGTAGGGAGACGGCAAGCTCTGCTGGGCATCGAGCTCGTAGGTAACCGGAAGCTGATTGGCAAAGGAGTGCTTTTTCAGAAGGCCTAGGATGGGCATCTGCTGGTGGGGTTGCAGGCCACCATTGGCGCCATTGGGGAGCTGAGGCACCTGGAGATTTTGGTTTTGGAACTGCAGGTTGGGCGAGTACCATGGGTTACGGAACCCAGGCAGATCAAGCAGGTCCGCCTGAGCAGGGTTATTCCACTGGTTGTAGGACATCTCGGACAGAGTCTGATAAAATCAGTATCCGAGTCAGTCAGAAACAAAGTCAGAAACAGCAGATGGAATTCCAAAAGTTCAGAAACTGTCAGAAAATCTATCAATGGAATCGAATAGAGTCTGTCAGTAATCTTCTTGGAAGTCAGAAAGTCCACTTTTCAGTTAGATTGAGAACAGTCTGGTAATTAACAGTCTGGTAATTAACAGTCTGGTGAGTAGGTCTGATCACAGTTTTTTGATCGGTTTTGTTAATCAGTATATTTTGATCAGTGGCTTTCAATCAAGAGATTTGATTAGGATGATTAGGTTTGTCTGATTAATTAGTAGTCAGTGGACTCACTCTAGATTAGTCAGCGGTCAGGCAAACCTAGTAATAGTATCAGGGTATTGGGTAGAGACTAAGAATCAAGTGAGTTCAAATTCAGTGAGACTCAGCGGTAAACACTTGGACTAGTTTGTAGACTTGAATTAGGTAGTGTCAAGTGGAAAGTGGAAAGTGGAATGGATGGAGTGGAATTGGAGCAAGGGAACGAACAGGCCCTTCAGTCACTGACAATAAAGAGTGGGCGGAACCAAGGGCGGCACGAGACTGGTTATATGGCAGCAGAGATCGAACACGCCAAGGCAGCTGGACACAGCAAGTATAGATGAAATGGCCTGAGAGGAGGTGGTAGGAATAGTCGAGGGCGCGTGGATAATAACGGGATCCGCGCGCGGTCTGGCCAGGCCAGGTGGGGTCAGATCTGCGAGAGACGAAGGTGGAAGTTTTGGGAGGAGAAAGGATGGGGGAAAAAAATAGCAGCACAGAGGGCGGGCGCGATTTCCAAGGGGTATCTATAGGCGAACCAACGTTTTTGTGCAAGGGGCTGCAGGTGTTGAGTGACGTTGAACGGGGGTTGAACGGGGGTTGAACGGGGGTTGGAGGAGAGGGCTTATAAGAGAGGTGGCAGACGGAACTCGCGGGTCGCATGGGACCATTGGTTGGCGGGTTTGATGGAGCGCTCTCTTGGGTGGGAGCTCCCTGTCCGGTATGGGTGCTGCAGCAGGCCTGGGTGCGTGCGTGCGCGATTGACCGGGTCCCACTGCGCGATTAGTGCTCATCCACCCAGATTCAGAGCAACCTACTGTATTAGTAAAATACCACACTCTAAAATACCACACAACTGTAATACTGTGACTATAGACAGTAATACTACGATAATATTACTGCGACTATATTACTACGACTATGATTTCTCTAGACCCTGATATTTAATGTATGGTGAATGAAATGGGGTGGGTTGCTGTAGGGTGGGAATGATGTGGTGAGGGTGTCAGTTTCAGTGTCAGTTTCGGTGCAGTTTCGGTGCCAGTTTCGGTGCCAGTTGCAATGCCAGTTGCAGTGTACAGATTTTGCTGGGCCCGGACAAGTGCCTTGTTTTTTGCTCACCCTCGAATCTTGCCTCCACATTAAAAACCCAGCAATTAACTCGACGCTCCAGGGTCCCGGGCACTGCACACATGCCTTCCACATTTGGAATCCATTTACACTTTATCACTTAAGCTAACTTAAAAACAAGTATATTTCGGTCCCTATTGAAAACGACCATATCCACTTTTCTCCCCTCCTTTTTTTTCTGCTTTTTTTTTCTGGTCACCTTATCTTTTTTTTTCTTGCCAGTTACGAGCACTGGTCCCCTTTCTTTACTATACCACACCACACCAACCAAAATAGATCCTAGTGTCCAAGAATATACACATCACAGATAAAACAAAATTGCTCATCCTATACGTAAGATTAGACAATGGCTATTATTTCCGGGTCCTGGAAATTGAGAGTCCTAGAAATTGGAGGTGCTGGAGAAAAGGGGGTCATGAAAATTGAAGGCCGTGGTCATGCCTCCATAGCTGAACAATCTACACTGGTCATTATCACTTGGTCATTCTAAAATTTATCTGAAAAACAAACAATCATAATTTTAGCAACCCTTCAAATAATAACCTTCTAAAAAATATCCTTAATACAAGTCTAGCAGGGGAGGGGAAGGATATTGCAAATCAGGGTGTGCGTGTGTGCAGTCCGCCATGAGCAGCAATTCCGAATGCGGTAATTGCACCAAATCCTCAACCGACAATCAATAGGTTCTTTATCATCGGTGGGTCATGTACAGGGCCAGCAAACCCAATCCCAGTAATTCTACCCAATCAAAAAACTGTCCATCTGTTACAATTGTCTAATTTCAAACTGTCCATTGTCGTTGTCCCGTGTACTGTATATTTTCTATTATCCGTCCATTGTCCAGTCTATTGTCCAGTCTATTGTCCAGTCTATTGTCCAGTCTATTGTCCAGTCTATTGTCCAGTCTATTGTCCAAACCCTATTATCACTTGTTAATAATTTACATTCACATTACGAAATTCAAAAGGTTGCTATTGACCTACATTTCTTTTCGTATATACACCATAACCTTCAGTCACGTGATATGTCACCACTATAACAGTACACCAGTTAAAGTATTTTCTGGCTAGTGTTGCCACGGAAATAAACAAGCAAATCAGGAAAATAGGAAGCAGTAGATACTTGATAGTTTGTCAGCAATTGAAACAGTATTCAGTAAAACGAGCACTTAAAAGATATTAGTACTGTACTACCACGCTCACTGATTATACTCACTAGACTTTACACTACTCTTATATACTCTACTATACAAAAAATAGTTGAAGAGAAGTAGATTAATTCACTTGATTAAAATTACCTCTTCTGAATGTTGCTCTGTAATTCATGATTACTGATTCCATTCACCACTAATTACCTTACACTGGTTAACTACTTGTCTATTGCCCTGATGACTAACATACTAAAGTTCTCACAATATATTGCCTATCATTCACATTTTTCCCACATTTCTATGACAATTTAGCTGTTTGAAGCCAGTCATAAACACACATGGCACCTCCAGATTAGCATGCCATCAATAAGCAGAATTTGCCGAATGTATATGTTCTACTATACTATACTATACTATACTACTTTTACAACATATACACTATAATTCCTACACTTTATTCTACTACACTGTACTACACTTCAGTGTACTATAATACAATGCACTACACTCTAAGTCTTAGACTATAATCTACTATACTATATTACAATACTTCTAGTACTGATACTACACTGCTTATAACCTTTGCGCTTTAACTTTGTAGTAGTATGGCCTGGAAGCTGGTGCCTATTTCTAGTTAGGAGTCCCTTGAGTATGGTGAAGACGCCTTTTCTACAGCCGGTGATGTAGTTTCCGTTGTGGTAGTCATCCTCTTGATACTAATTCCTTAAGCTTGGGATTGAATCCTACCACTGATACTACCACTAATAATACTACGATTACATCTATGTACACTTATTCCAGCCGGCTGGCTACTCTACTTGCCCTGTATATAGCTCATTTACTCGTACTACTAATATATCTGGATGTTTCCCCATTAAAGTCTATTCGGTGAGTATTAACACCACATTTTTAGGGCTAATTAGGGGTTTGAAGACTGGGATGGGTCATATACTACAAGATTTTTTTTAGTCTCTCTTCTCGCCATCTACTTGGCTAATATTGATAGTGACCCAACTAATCTATCCGTGCATTAAATTCTAATGTAATCTACTACTAGAATTAACACTGCTTTGATATTGATCAGACGAAACTCGTTTATTTTATACTTCTGTCTTCATCAAATAATAACTACTTAATACTGTTCCACTGTTCTTCTCATACTATGGACCTCTACCAGCAGAAGACCAAGTGATGAAATTATTGAATTCAAAAGCATGTACTGGTTCAGCCTATGAGTCTTCGCATATTCTTCACTTTGAAGAGTGGTTCCTGTTTTATACTACACTCTATACTATACTCTATACTTCACTCTATGCTATACTCTGTACTACACTCTATACTATACTCCATACTATACTCTGTATTACACTCTATACTATACTCTATACTATACTCTATAGTCTTTCTACTACATACTAAACCCTAGACTATACCAATGTGGTATACATAATTATGGATACCTCATATTACTCTGTTGTGTTATATACACCTCTATAACTTACTAATACTACATAGTAATGTACATGTTGCAACCTTCTATACTTGTTGATACTGTAGACTATTACATATACTACATCCTGTACTCAGAGTTTAGACTCTGAACTTCACATACTTTCCTGTCCATAATAAGCATACCATTTACCACTCTATTCTCTGCTCTACTGTATAATACACTATGCACTATATACTATACTCTGTATTCTGCGCTATTCATTATACAGATACTACACATACTATAATATACTCTATACGACTATACACATTCTATTAACTCTGTACTATAGACTATTCCATTTACTCTATATTACTCTATCTACCTATACTCGTTACTACTCTATACTACTACATACGAGTCTACAGTTTTCTATGCTACTAAATACTACTACATACTACTAAATACTACTACATACTACTAAATACTACTACATACTACTATATACTACTAAATACTACTCTATACATAGTGTATCCTCTGTACTACCTATACTAATAAAGATTATATTGAATACTAATAGACTCCACATTACTTCATACCACTCTATACGCTTCACTGGTACTATATCCAAAACATTTAGTCTGTACTAGACAATATTACTTCTCTGTATCACCTATGCTGGACTCCTAGTGTCCATACTATCTGTTCTATAGCACTTCGTATTCTGAATATCACTATAGTATTCTCTTTAATGTTTCTTTTCTGGACTATGTTGTGATACCAGCCACTAAGACATCCACTCTGTGGTATCTATAGTATCTGTACTACACTATCATGTACTACTGTCTACTACACTTTATAAGAACTTAGGTATTATCAGTACTATGACTATAATTCAAGACCTAGAGACCTAGATTTTCCATGAAATAAATAATTGATGGATCCTTCTTGGTCTGTGTATTTAATAACTTATTGTAGATGCTGATTATCCCAAGAAGGAATTCATGGTGAAGATACTGAATACAGGTAGATTCAAAAACAGACTAAATACTAATTGACTCGTGGTCAATTTACACCACTACCACCATACTTACCTTCCTTCCCACATTGCACTCAAACTCTGGACTAGTACTACCCACTATACATTACATATTATACTATAGGTTTTCCACTATGGCCAACTTCCATAAGGTTACCCTGTAGACCTCCTTACGCTATCCACACTGTACTCTATATTTATGCCATACTCACACTACATCTTCATATAGCCTATAATTACCTTAGGTACTTATACTACAGGACATTGACTTTTAGTGACTAGTAGCAGAGTCACTTCTTAAATAACCGATTGTATCTGTGATGGTCTATTACCTAACTCTATTTACACGACTCCCCTGGAGTTTTCTCCAGGCCTAGGCCTTCATTGGCTCCTCGGGGAACACAGGCCCCACGGTGGGCTGGGCCATGTATCTCTGCAACATCATACCTACACCCTCAATGATTCCCAAGAAACAGGCACACGAAATAGCCGAGTTCCGCGTGTGTTTCCAGCCTCCTCTAATGGCCAAGGCACCTCCCGTGAAAAACCCAGCAATGATGGCATTCCATGCATCTTCTCTCTTTCTGATGCCCTTGACGCTACAGTCAAAGGTGGAGAACAAACCTCCCCAAACTCCGAAATTGCCACCCACCACGGGGGCACGGGCCTTGATGGCGCTGAAACTGCCATACGATCTTTCGCCATAGGGCGAGTTCCGGAATCCCTTGATTCCGTGCCAGAAACAGCCTCCAATGACTCCCATGGAGAAGGCGCCTCCAAAGTCACTCAATATCACCACTGGGCAAGGATCCCTGCTATGATCGGCGGACATGGTGTGTAGTGTAGTGTAGTAATGGTTAGTATGGGGTTATTTTCTCACTACACTTTTTCACTTTTTTTCCGCGCATATGCACTCCTTCTACCCTCTGTCTCACTGGCCACAGGCTACTATCACTGTCCATACTAAAGATGATCACTAAAATTTCTGTATAAAATTTCTGTCTTGAGAGCTTTCGTATTGGGTTTCCGTATTGGATTTCCGTATTGGGAAATTTTTAATAAGAAATTTCCGTATTAGGAAGGTGTCTTGTGTGGGTGTCTGTAGGTGTCTGTAGGGGTGTGAGGTGACTATATAGGAAGCTTTATGTAAGGTCGACGCACTAGACAGACTGGTCATAAAGACTGGTCATAGTTAAGGGCATACGAAAGGAAATAATTAAGGACTGATCACTTCACCATAATAATAGGCTTAAAGTTACATTATAGCTTTTAACAGAAAATATTAATGAGTTTGCATATAAACGGTTGGGGATTATTCTGGTCCTTTAAGATTATGTATAGGTCACGTGATACTAGAGTTACACATCCATCTAGCAGAAACCTTATTAAGAAATGGAAGCTTAGACAACTTTAATTATTATATATTCAAAATTTATATTGATAGTAGTTTTTATTAGAGTTTGGCGTGATATTCTGAGTGGTCTTAGAGTATCAAGATGGAGTATGTGTATGCAGGATGCTACTTTGTAAGGTGACCAGCTTTTGGTTTAAATCTCTTAAGCCTTTTGAAATCACGGTTGCCTTCAAAGAAAATGAATCATTTGGTGATTATTTGGTGGTGAACATATTTTGAAACCTAAATTTAAAACCACGAGGCCAAGTGTCTGTTCATGTGGATACATTCTCAAGCTGGTATAGACCCACTATAGTCTACTGGTGCCTGTAGTACCCAGTCTAATAATCTAATATATATATATATATATCTTTGTATGATCACCTTACAATTTGGTATCAGTCTAATCCATAATAACTGAGTACTTATGGTCTGAAATTCGTGTTAGCACGGAGATTACCTAAACTTGTATTCGTTGATGGTCCTCAAAGGAAGGAGTCGGAGCAGCTTTTTTAGTGTTTTAAAGAGAAAATATGACTTTGAAGAACTCTTCACTAGAATAATAGCGGTCATTATTCTATCTCAACGGCATTTGGGATGACCATCATTAGGATTAGACAGCGTACGCTCAAATTGTTAGATTCTTGAATACGTCTAATACTGGGGGTTATGTTCATTCGTTGATGGATCCCCAATAAGTGGGAATCCGAGTAGTTTATGTAGCTAGCCAGTGAGTACCAGAGTGAAGCAGGGCGGTTAAACCCCATGTCACGAGGTAAGGTGAATCGATGAGTCCAAGTCACGGGTTAAGGTGCCATGGATGAGTCACTGGCATTCGTAGGCTCGAAAGATACCTCTATGGGTAGTGTGTCTACCCATGGTAGGTCTAACACAAATTACCTCAATAAGTAGAGCACTACCGATAGAGTATAGTAAAGAGTATAGTAGAGAGTATAGTAGAGAGTATTGAATTTATACTCAAGTAAGGGGTACAAGTATCAGTATAAGTATAAGTATTAGACCATCATAGGTGATGCTATACCTATTGAGATTATTCAAGTGGCCCGATTCCCTTCACTAAAGATTCATCAATGAATGCAGTAACAATCAGGTAACACACAGTAATATAGTGTATTTTAGTAAGGTACTTAGTAATTTACATGCTATTACAGTAGAGTAAAGAGTAAATTATATGCTAGGTGAGTAGAGCACAGAGTGTTACATACCAAAGTATTATAATCGGAATATAGTGGTAGTACATAGTTTATTTCAGTGACTTCTCCTGCAATGGTATAATTTATGTGGAGAGAAACAAAAGGGGAGTGTAAACCCTATTTCTTGGTAAATACGATCAATACATAAAATGGTTTCTTAACACTTTTTTAAAGCTTACTGAGTCTTTCTCAATATTATAATACGATTAATCCATACTGGGTTTGTGATTCTTAACATGTCGAGAAAATCATGAGGTTATAACTTTTTTTTAGTTTTTTTTTTGGTTTCCCAAAATAAACATTTTTAGTCCGTAAGTAGGTTTTTGTTTTTTTGGCTTATTTTTCTAGCTGATGTTTTTGGTGTGGTAGTATTAGTAGATCCTGGTATGATACCCAGCCCATGGACAATAAACCTCTGAGAGTGGAATGAGAATAAGCCTCCTACGAGGGGAATGAGCCCATGGAGAAGGTAGTCTTAGTACAAGTTTGGATTAGACTCTACAAGCAATGCACCTAGATTTATGGAGCCATACACTCAGATTTTATGGATCACAGAGAATATCTTGGTAGAGCGGAACTAACCAACTCTAGAAAACGAAATGGTTTTAGATTTTTATGGTTATACAAATATTTGATGAATCTTGTTCTAGTTTGAATACTTCTATTCATTCTATTCATTCTATTCATTCTATTCATTCTATTCATTCTATTCATTCTATTCATTCTATTCATTCTATTCATTCTATTCATTCTATAACCGAATCTATCTCTGTCAATTGAACGTATCAAAGACCATGTCTCCGTAATACGTTCTTCTATGATCCTCCTAAGATATACTTGGGTATTCCTGCTCTGATGGAATTTCTGAGCCTTTTTTCTCTCTAAATTCTTTTCGCGTCTATTTCTTCACCTCCTGGTATTCTGCCTTTCTTTTGATCCCGAATTCTTCTCTCTTCTTGTCTTCCTCTCTTTTTTAAGAATCCTTATTTCTCTAATTTTTACTGGCATCACCCTCGGCCTCGGCATCTCTGTCAAAGATGGTCTCAACCTCTATATCACTCGTTCGATCAAAAGACCCATTTGTCTCTAAAGTTCCATACTCGGATCCTGTACCTTCTAATGTACCATACTCAGAATTAGTTTTTTTGCCCGGGTGGCCTTTGGTATGTGGTTGCGAGTCTTGTGCCTTCGGATCTCCTATCCCATTCTCTCCATTCTGTTCGATTTCTTCGTCTCCCACAACAAAAGCATCTTCTTCACAATCATTTCCGTTTTCGGAAAACTCCCCAGCGTTCTTAACCACCTTGGCTTGTGCCTCCATATTGTGCAACTCCAAGTAATCCGTATCAAGAGCAGGCCCAGTGAACACATTGGCTCCCCACGTCTTATAGCCAATGGCAGAAAGAAGTGTTAGTAAAACAAATACCACACTGGCGTAGTTCATGGACGACCAGGTCAACTCCTTGATTTTGGGCGGACAGCAAAGGATGAAGAACGAAAGAAACACCCAGATCACCGAGAGCCCATTGACCACCCAGCCAAAATATTTAAGGCGGAAAGCAGAGCCCTTGATTTTGCGTCTCTTATTGAGCATCAAGCAAATGATGGGGATTCCATTGGCCAAGGCTAGAGATATCACAGAGGCTCCCATGAAAGCATTGAAAGCAGAAGGAGATAACAATGCAAGCAAAGAGAAAGAGCCAATGACTGCCATGGAAAGGAACAATGCGTTCTTGGGCAATACAGACTCCTCCACGCTATTGACCTCGGTCCACAAGTGTTTCATGGGAAGCCCTCCGTCTCTGGCAAACACATAGGTGCTTCGGGAAGCCGTAGTAAGTGCACCTATTCCCTGGAAAAGCACTGTACCAATAAGCAAGATCACCAAGAGGAACGACACCACGTACGACTCGGTAGCCGTCTTGAAAACCAAATCAATGGGCATGATTTCCGGCGTAGAGTCCAATAACACCAGGAGCGACGGGAGAATGAGCAAAATGGGAATGATAAAGAAAAGGCCTTGCACTATCGACATGGCTATAGCACTAATGGCGCCCTTGGGCATGTTTTTCTCTGGGTTTTTCACCTCGTCGGTCATGGAAAAGAGCATTCCATATCCCGTAAGCGTAAAGCTTGAACTTTGCATCCCCACCATAAAAGCCAATGGGTCAGGCCAGCCCAGGCGCAGGTTATCGAAGTGAGACAAGATGTGTTTCACGGAATTGGTCCGTTTGGAGAACAAGATCAAGAGAAGGTCCACCACTATAACCGTGCTAATGGACCAGACTATACAGATCTTATTGATGTTCTCCAAGTACTTGGCAAACTTAAGGTTGACCAAGCCCATGACGCCAAGCATAAGAAAGTACACCACAAGCACCAAGCCAAGGTCCTGTTTATAGTAGACGTTCTTAAGGCCAAAGATGGAAAGCACAAATTGCGACCCCAGAAACAAGATACTCACGGCATACGTCCAGTTGCCAATAAGAAGAAACCACCCCGTAAGCCACAGGCTCACTAGCGAGTAGCGAGGGTTACTGAGAATCGCACTGAAATGGTACACACCCCCCGCCGTGGGGTACTTTGATATGATCTCACTGAGACTGAGCACCACGCAGAAACTGAAGAAACCCACCATGATCCACCCATACAAAATGGTCACGCTGCCACCATCCACCAACAGAATCCAGAGTGTAGAACTAAGCCCAAAGGGGACACCCATAAGCGTAAATCCAAGCCCAATGATAGATGTCACTGTCAATTTCCGGGCGAGGTCCTGTTTATACTTGAAGTGCTCCACGTGCTCCACCTCGTCGTCATCCATTTCATGAAGCAAGCTATTGACGAACGATGCAGGAGCCTGTCCGAGTCGGGTAAACGTATCGGACACGTAAGAAGCGCCCATTTCGGGTAGTAGGCTGGTCATTGCAATATAAATATGATGATAATGAGAACGGTAAGAATAGTATGTATGATGGTTTAAGGAATGGTATTAGGAATGGTATTAGGAATGGTATAATGAATGGTATTGTACGGTAAGATAGTAGTGTGTATGGTCTTGTATAGATTGATGGTATGGTGGTATAAGGAATGGTGGAATGGTGATGATAGGGAATGTTGATGTACAGGAGTTGGTAGGTTACGGAGATGGTAGGTTAGGGTAGGAGTAGAGCAGCGTATGGCATGGTATAGGCTGCGCGCATAACGATAATGCCGAGCCCGCATTCGCTAATTGCTCAAAGGCTCGAGATGGGTGGTAGACAATCACTCAATTGTAGTGCTTTTGGTTCTTTTTTTAAATACAAAATAGGGGTAATAATAATCCACCATTGCTTATTTTCCTGGTAAATACAATATTATACACTACTATGTATTACTATTAAACATCACTATACATCACTATACACCATTATACACTAATATACACTACTAAACACTAATATTAAACACCACTACTAAACACTAATATACACTAATATACACTACTAAACACTAATATACACTACTAAACGCTAATATACACTAGTTAACACTATTAAACACTAATATACACTACTTAACACTAATATACACTACTTAACACTAATATACACCATTATACACTAATATACACTACTTAACATTAATATACACCATTATACACTAATATACACTACTAAACACTACTATGAATATAGCTCTACTGGCAGATTAACCAGTTACTCACCGGACCAATAAGTACTCTATTGAGCCAATACAGCAAGTGTGCTTCAAACTGTAATTATAGTAGTTAATCAAGTGTAGAGCAGTAAAGTAACGAGTTAGAAACTAGTAGACTAGTAATACAGTGGAGTATGGAGGGAGTACCAGTGAGTAGTGTATGGTGTATAGTGTATAGTGGTGCTCGAGAAAGTCGAGTATATCGAGGGACTAGTTTTAGTACCTCGAAGTTTGTGAACTAATGCCCTGTATGCCCTTGTCTGGCAGGATGTTTTGAGATTTCTAGGCTACAATGTGAAGAATTTGATTGAAATAATTGGGGTTATGAGCCCGTGAGTTATGATTTTATGGTTATGAGCCCGTGGTTATGAGCCCGTGCATCATTATAACCAATTCACGTCAAATATTACACTGTACCAGTTTACTTATTTTAAAGCAGATGCAACTCTATAAAGTCTGCAACCTGCCTAACACTGCAGTATTAAATCAAACCTAATAAGAGATCAATCATTATGAACTAGTGAGCTACGGTGAATACTCGTATATAACTACTGTGAAGTATTGTGGAACTGGAGTTGTGGGAGTTGTGAGAGTCAATGCAAGTGGTTCAGTATTGGAGCAAATGGTTGGAACTGCAACCCTGAATTTTTTCAGTTTACTAGAGTTATTTAAACTTGAAATGTGATCCTAGTGTTGATGTTTTAGTACTAGATTGGTGGAAATCAGGTTAATTATAAAGAGAGTCATGGAAGTAATTTCTGGAATGGCAAACCTGATGTCAGAATTACTAAGACTTACAGTGTTTTCCAAAACTATTCAAACTAGCGCGAAAAAATGATTCAAACCAGTGCGACAAAATGTTTCGAATCACACTAGCAAAATTAAACAAACCAATAATTCAAAATGTTTCGTACCCCTTCGCACATCCTTTCAAACCAAATGGCATAATGTTTCACACCAACTTTTATTAGAATTCAATATTCTGAAATCTTAAATCTGGACGATTACCTCATATATATATACTACATTTGGGAGTCTTGCAGTACCAATTAAGGTTCAAAATGAACGGACGGAACTGGACTGGGTTCCTTGTTATCCTGTATATAACAACTGGTTAGGGGTGTACGAAACATTTTGAATTATTGGTTTGAAACATTTTTCTAGTGTGATTCGAACCATTTTGTCGCGCTAGTTTGAACCATTTTGTCACACTGGTTTGAATAATTTTGTCGCACTGGTTTGAATAATTTTGAAAAACATTGTATTCTATGGACTTCGTAATGTGGTGTTGTTAGGTATTGGATTCGGTCAATATTTATATATGTATATATGGACTCTTATGAATAGCATAACACTGTCTTAGCCAAAGGGAGAACCGATGCTTTTATGGATGAGTCCCGTATTCATGTGAGCTCGGCTTTTAGTTATACATGAGTTGTTTATGGTATGTAGGCATCACTATAACTTTAAATTCCAAACCTCATTGCTCCTTTTAGTACTGTACCTAGAATTATGCATACTCCAGGCTTTAAATCATCTACTGTGTCCTCAATATACTCCACTGTCTTCCAATGTACAATTAATCTTTACTCTAGTATGTAATTACCATTGTATACACTATAAATCTTATGATACTGTAATTAAGGTCTCCTTGAGGCTTTAATATATGACTCGCCTTTAGACTTTATTGTATGACTCTATTGTGTGACTCTACTATGTGACTCTACTAAATGACTCTACTATATGACTCTACTATATGACTGTTAGATTCTTGTTGAACGTTATGTACTAAGTTATCTATTTTGTTCGTTGATGATTCCTCAGGAAGAGGAACCAGTGCGGTTTATATAGCAATTGAAGAGAAACATGTCATTGAAAAACTCTTCATCAGAATTATGGTGATGATTGTTCTGGCATCTTCGAAAACAGGCCATCATTGTCGATGGCCGAACGCCGTGATACGGTGTTTGTAATCGCCCTTGTTAGAATCGGGCAGAGAGACTTCATAATACTTCCATAGATAAATCACTACCTATGGTGGATTTGACAATGACTCTACCATATAACTCTACTATAATACTCCACTCTTTAATATACGAATCTAAATACTTTGTATACTCTTCTAATGTTCTATTCTTCACTAGTGTTACTCTACTTTATACTCCACTGTACACTCTGCTTTTTACTCTACTATATACTCTACTATACTTTATTATTCACTATTATTCACTATTATTTCTATTGGTATCACTGTGTCTACTATGTGGTCTATATCTTAATACTCTATTAAGTATAAAAGCCATTATTCGGAATCGGCCTCACAGTCCATTGATAAATTCTAGGCAGTACAATTACACTCTGAACTATACTCTACTTTATATTTCTCTACACTACGGATTAAACTTCTACTATACTATACTCTACTATACTACTATACTGTACTATATTCATACAGTCATGAGATCATACATTCATCAGAAGATCAATTCTTAAAACAATTATAGTCTACTAAATTAGAGTTCTAGACGTAGTCAAGACATCATATTGTCTTATGGATGTAGCCTTATGAGATAGGAAAAATATCCCTACACTCCTCCATTCCATTCCATTCCACTTAACTCCCCTAAACTCCACTTAACTCCACTAAACTCTTCTAAAGTTCACTAAACTCCATTAAACTTCACTATTATACTCTATAAACAAAATTTATAGACACCATACTGTATACCATACTCTACACTATGCTCTAAACTGTACTCTACTTTATATTATATACTACACTATTGTATTACACTATAATAAACTAGACTATAGAGTACCCTTTTATAGGCACTGTACTCTATACCCTACGCTACACTCAACAATATACTAATATACTCTATTATACTCTACACTACATATTAAGCATACTGCACTAGATTGTACTCTACACCATTAATCTTCTATCTATTCTCTATACGTTATTGTGGCGTCTGTAAGCAGTAGTCACTACTTTGTATGTATTCACTTTAGTAGTGCATTAATGTATTATATCAGGGCTTATCACAGTTCCCGGTGTCTCCATAGAGTATAGTATAGTTTATTATAGTGAAGAATAGTGCAGCATAAAGTATGGCGTGTAGTAGTAGTAGCAGTTGGAAGCCAGTAGTACTATATCTGCCTAGTCGATCTTTAGTCTCTAGTCTCTCGAGACTAGTGTAGTCTTCAATCCTTATTATACATTTATCCCGTCTCTATTACACTATACTTCACTCTATTCTACACTCTACTCTACACTCTACTCTACACTCTACTATACTATACTCTACTCTACTCTACTCTACACTACACTCTAAATTACAGTATTCTACTATATTATACCATACCAGACTTGACTATACACTACAGTATCAAATGCATACATCTATACTACTGTATCACACTCAGACTACACTATACTCTAAACTCTACACTTTATTAAGATCTATACTGTCTGCCTTAAGACCAATGACTGTCTTACTCACCTTAAGACCAGTCAATCTATACTCACGTTGAGACCATATCAGTGCTTAAAAGCTTAGACTCCCAAACCAGATCAGTGCTTAAAAGCTTACACTCCTAAACCAGATCAATGCCTAGAGGTAGCGACCCCAAATATCGCTATGTAAGGACCCACAGCCCTTACTACGTTTTGCTTTGAGAAGTGCATATGATTCATATAGTATAAGATATATATGATAATTCTTATATCGACATATATCATAAATATATCATATAAAGATATCTTATACTATATCCTGCTCTCTCTGAGCGCAGTTTAGTCTTCATCGCGCGAATCCTCTTTCTTGGGCCGCACTGGCATGGCCACACTATCTGTAGTCTTCACCAACACACTATGTAAGCCATCCACCGAGTGAATCAAGCCTCCATTGGGACGATGGGTATCGTTGGTCAAATACTCTACCACATCGTTGATGTTGGTCAAAAGCTCCGAAACCTTCCACGACGAGTAGCCCACCAAAACATTGATGCAGGTTCCGCTGGCGGGCGGAATGAACGAGGTGTTGGCTAAGATGGACTTGACCTGGGCCCGCACGTACTTGGGGTCGCACAGTTGGTCGGTGCGGCCGTGGGTTTTTTTGCCAGGGATGGGCTCGGTCATGAGGATTTTGTAGGGCACGCGGCGGTTTTTGGCGTAAAACCGGGCTCCCAACACCCCCGGAAGTCGCCCGTGGATCCGTGCATCGGCCACCACAATGTCGTTTTCCTTTATGAGACGCACTGATGCCTGCTTATTATGTGCAATGGACCGTAGTTTATCAAACGGTATGATCTCGTGGAAAACGTCCTCCGTGGCCGATTTGACTCCGGTAAGATGCTTTTTGTAGGACGAGTCACGTGCAATGAGGGCAATCGATTTCTCGTCCACCCGGTGTAACTTGTGCGAGACGGGGATAATCCGAGGGGTATAGTCGTTTTGGTGGACTAGCTCCCGTAAAGTGTTGAGCACCAAATAAATGGGCTCGTGCAGTGTACGGGTGTGTCCGCTTTCCGGTCGAAGTACATGTGCCTTGAGTGCCTTGAGCGACCGCTTGGCGTTTTCCCGGGCTTCGTCGCCTAGTAAGAACATGCTGTAGACTTGTACGGACGTGGGTGAAGGCATCGCTCGTTTCGTTTTTCATCCCGCGCGTCACGTGGCTACCCCGGATTTCGCTCGCACAAACCTCTCACTACTCGTTTAGCCACTCCCATTGCCTACTATACCATTCAATACTGATAGCTAGCATATTGCTATACACTATATACACTGCTATACACACTCTAGCCAGTACACTGTTATATACACTACTTAGCTAGTCCTTTGCTATATAAGGATACTGATTTCTTGCTACATTGGGCTTCAGTCCCAGACTTTTACTTCTAGTTCTACAATCGTGGTTCATCCTTAGACTTATAGTTTCAGTTCCACCTGTTATGTCTAGTCCTATTGTTCCATAGTTTTGTTTCTGTCCAATTTGTGTGATTCCAGTTCCAATTCTGTTTACTTCCGTCCATTCTGTCTAGTTCTGTCTAGCTCTAATATTCAATAGTTCTGCTTCTGTCCATTCTGTTCATTCTGTCTAGTTCTAGTTCTGTCCATTTTGTCTGGTTGTGTCTAGCTCCAATCCTCAGTTCTATTGTTTAGCTGTCCTAAATCTCACAATTCTGTTAGCTCTGTCTAGTTCCAGTTCTAGTTCTATCCATTTTGTTTAGTTCTATCTATTCTGTCTAGTTTTACCATTTTGTCTAGTTCTGTCTAATCTGTCGGTTTGTCTAGTCCAATCGTTATTGTTCCAATCCTGTCTTCATGAGGGTGCTTCATCAGTTGGTGTTGGCACTTACTCAAAGCCAATACTTCAATACTATTCCACAAACACCAAATGAACTGCTAGAGACTCCTAATCCAGCAGTAGTCTTATGGCATGGTTTGGGAGACCAATACGACTCAGATGGTCTAGCTGCAACAGCAGACCTTTTGAGACGTAAAATACCCAATGTGTTTGTTCATTCAGTGTACTTGAATGAAGACCCCTCACGTGACCGCAGAGCCTCCATCGTCGGCGATGCTAATCGGCAAGTTGAACTTGTATGTGAACAATTGACTGAGATCCCCGAATTGGGCCATGGGTTCCATGCTTTGGGCTTCTCGCAGGGTGGACTCTTCCTCCGCGCATTGGTGGAAAGGTGCCCCAACATCACCATCACCACATTGATGACTTTTGGGTCACCACATATGGGGGTTCTGGATCTTCCATTATGTGATGATAAATCTGATTGGTCGTGCCACCGCCGGAATTTGCTCTTGAAACTGCAGGTGTGGAAAGACTCGGTGCAAAAAACTCTTGTTCCTGCACAGTACTTCCGGGACATGGACCATTATGACCAGTATTTGGAGTACTCCAATTTTTTGGCGGATATTAATAATGAAAGACTGAACGACTTGAGTCTGGTGCAGAAATCGAGGTTTGAGAATTTGCACAATTTGGTGCTTGTGCAGTTTGCTAGGGATAGAACATTGGTGCCAAAGGAAAGTGCTTATTTCCAATATTATGTACTGCATGCAGGACCCTTGGTGCCATTCGACAAGACAGATTTTTATATGCAAAACTGGCTTGGTTTGAAAACTTTAAATGACGCTGGAAAGGTCCATTTTCACTCCATTGATTCGGAACATATGGTCATTCCCGATGAAGTGCTCGAACACTTGGTCGATACTTATCTTGGAGTGGCTGGTGCACGGGTGTAGCACCCCACATTGAGATGCTCACCTTTCGACATCTCCAGCATGTCTGACCGTGTGGCACGTCTAGCAGAGCTCCGAAGAAAGCGAAAGGCTGTAGAAGGTGATGAGGTGATTTCTACGCAGGAAACCAATGATAAAGTGAAAAAAGACACAGAAAGTAAATTCTCCAGAGACGAAGTGAACCAAGAGACCAAAGCCTCCAAAGACGGGGGGAATGGAGTCAGTAAAGTTTCTAAAGAAGAAGGTTCTGAAACTAAAGATTCTACAGAGATTCAAGATCCTACAGAGATTCAAGATCCTACAGAGATTATAAATTCTACAGAGATTATAGATTCTACACAGAACGATTCCAAAGTCACTCCGGAAGACTCTCTAGAATCCTCTGGGGCTTCAGCTCATGGAAGTTTGGGGTACTCCAAACATGCATACAACAGTGATCTCAAGGAGGACTTGGCCGTTTACTTGAACAGGGCTCATTCAGATACTCAAAGTGCCATTAACAGGTACATTCAGAGCGAGTACCGGAAACACGTCGACGAGGCCGAGGCCGAGGCCGAGACCTAGGTTCATGGCTGGTGAGAAGTCTAGGATCACAATGGAAAGGGAAGTGTTCATCTGTCTTCTGTGATTCTGTAATTACGTGATTACATGATTAAGTGATTACTGTGATTACCGTGATTACCGAAAATATTGATTATTGTTTCAGTGTTTACATCTGGTCATTGGTTGCTGCTCTATTCTGTTTCACTGTGATTACTATTTCACTATTTAATTATTGTTTCACGTTGATTACTGTTATTGTTACTTCTACCACTATTACTCTGTTCATTGTCTGATTGCTGCGATTACTGTTGAGTTTGGGTGGACTCCTAGAATCTGACATAGATTTGAGGCATTGATCTCCAGAAATGGTGAATGATAAAATGGCACAGGTATTCCAGTCCATTTAGTACATTTAGTCCATTTAGTCCACTTAGTCCACTTAGTCCACTTAGTCCACTTAGTCCATTTAGTCCATTTGGTCCATTTAGTTCATTTATTGTCCATAAATCTATGATTACGGCTGGTTCATGCAGGAAAGACTAATGCAAGAGATTCGAACAAGAGGTTCTGACCAATACACTACTCAGCAGAGATTAATGCATGTTTACTGTATGGTTAGAGATCCATGAACTTGGTATAAACATTCATTCATGAATATGGTTGCACAGTTCAGTCCACCTCTATGGCACACTAAGCCCTATAGTGTACTAAGTATTGAGTCCTACCGTTATAATAGTGTAGAAAGTAATGGGTGATATGATACTATTACTGAAGCACTATAGTGAAGTGGTGTATCAGAGTGTGTATCATGGTGTGTATCAGAGTGTATATCATGGTGTGCATAGACTAGGGTGGGAGTAGAGTGAGTAGTGTGTAGTGAGCACTGTGAGACTGCAAACTGTGAATCTGGATCCTGGAGACTGCCACTGACACTGAGACTAAGATTGGAGGTGTGCACCCGTGCACCAGTGCACCCGCCAATGAAATCGCATGCCCGCGCCCGCGCCCGCGCCCGAACTCGTCGCACACTCAACCACCCACGCCAAAAAAAATCTTACTCTTCTGTTTCCAGTATCAAAATGGCCCTTGTTTCCAGAATTGCCACCAGAGCTGCCCGTCCAGCTGTGTTTGCTGCACGTTCTACGTATGTTGATCCCGAAGGCCGAAAATTGTCGGGCCATGTGTCTCCAATTGGGCCTGTCTTAATCCGCCAATCTCCAGAATCATAGCAAGACCAGAAGGTCAGAATCACAGCAAGACCAAAATGAACAGAAACACCAGAATAGAATGAAAATCCAAATTTACTAGAATATAATGAAAACCAGAATTGTCCAGAATAGAATGAAATATGAATATAGTTAGATCCAGGATAGAACCATACCGAGATTGATAGAGGATAGTTCTCGAGGAGATGATGGACTCGAACCGAGGGTTTTTTCCAGGCGCTCTTTACGGAGGTTTTATCCCGGAGAATATTCCATTAAACTCCAATTTCTATCCAACTATCCAAGAATCATCCATATCCTATCCAAACCTATTGAGGTTACCCACTCTCTTATTATCCATTACTATTTGTGCATTGTTCACTCCGACTACTCCATCCGAGGAATTGTTCATAATAAACCACATTGCTGAATAACCCTGAGTTCACAACTAGTTCCATATTTATTTATACAATGATACAATTTATTCATCCAGTCCGTCCATCCAATCCGTTCATCCAATTTGATTCCAATTTGATTTCTTTAATTGACCATGGACCTTGATCTTTCTCCTGGTCCACTGATCTGTTCATTCTGTTTTTCATTCTGTCTATTCATTCTGTCTCATTCTGATTCATTCTGTTCTTCATCCTGTCTAATCATCCTCTCATTCTGTTGCTATTATCTCCACGACATATACTAACCTCTAGCATTGGTGTTCGTTCGTTGTCTACACCAGTTGAGCCTAAGGAAAAGGCCAACTCCATCATCAGTGCCTTGCCAGGAAACAATTTGATCTCCAAAACAGGCATCCTCGCCACCTCTGCTGCCGCAGCCATCTACGGTATCTCCAACGAGTTGGTGATCATCCACGATGAAACCGTGTTGCTTGCCACTTTCAGTGCCTTTGTTGCCTTGTGTGCCAAGTTCGTCGCTCCATTATACACCGAGTGGGCCGACGGAGAGATCAAGAAGGTCAACGATCTCTTGAACGAGTCTAGAAATAAGCACGTTTCCGCCGTCAAGGGCAGAATCGAGTCCGTGTCGCAGTTGAAAAACGTTGTGGCCACCACCAAGCAATTGTTTGAGGTTTCCAGAGAGACTGCCAAGTTGGAGGCCGACAACTTCGAGTTGAAGCAAAAGCTTGCCGTTGCCCACGAGGCCAGATCCACCTTGGACTCTTGGGTTAGATACGAGCAGCAACAGAGGCAATTGGAGCAGGAGCAATTGATCAAGTCTGTTTTGGACAAGGTCAACAAGGAGATTGCCTCCCCCAAGTTCCAAGACAGAGTGTTGGCTGAATCTGTCTCCGAGATCGAGAAGATTTTTGCCAAGGCTTAAACACTATTACGAATATACATAAGGTCACAGTGTGTAGCACTACTGAAAGTTGGAAAATAATAAACCTTTACCTCTTTCTCTTCTAGTCACCCCTCTTGATCTCTTTAATCTTTTCTGCTTCATCTTGTTATGTTTATCTAATAGCTCATACCTCTTATCGCTTCTGATCTTTTTAATCTCTCTGGTCTTTCTGGTCTCTCTGGTCCCGATTCTCTCATATCTCTTCTCTTCAATTAGTAGGTCACTGAAAGTGTATAACTGAGACCTTTAACTTTTAATTGGTGACTTACCTAGACTGGAACTCCTTAAGTATAGCTGCGGCCGGCCGCCACACATGAAGCGTATTGTCGTCGGCCACACTGGCCACCATAAAGTCCTCATGCAACGACCAATCAAAATCGTTGACTCCAAGCATATGCCCGCTGTGGCTGAACAAAAGGGAGTCCTGTAAATCCGAGAGATCGTGGAGTTTCACCATATGATCGGTGGAGGAAGATCCAAGAACACTGGCGTATTTCGGATGCCATTTCACTTGCGTGATGGAATCTGTATGGGCTTTGAAAGTGGCTGCACTCTGCAGCAAGTCTCGGAGGTCCCATACAGCTATAGAGCCTTCGGAGTCGCCTGTAGCTAGAACAAACTCGGAGTTTGCATTCAACCCAACACTATTGAGCGGATTGCTTGTTCCACTCTCCAAATTGCTCGTTTTGGCCTGTTTTTGCGCCGTTTTTCCGGTTCTGATATCATAGAGTGAAAGCAGGCCCATATCATCTGCAGTAAGAAACACCGAATCGTGTACAGGAACCCATTCCAAGTCATTAATTCCCACGTCTGCCTGCAGCTCCCAAAACGGCAAGATCCGATTCTCGTTCCTTTTTTCGTAATCTCTCCGGATATCATAAACACAGATCTGGCCATCCATAGATGCAGACGCTATGCGGCCCTCGCTAGTTCGACACCAATCAAAGGCAAAGATATCTGTTTCAGAGCCTGACCCTGTGGCTGAGCCCGCTAAGCGGATCTGTGGCTCGTTTATATCCAATTCCTGCCCGATTTTCTTGATGGTGGAGTGCTTGGTGCGGTTGTACACCAGCAAATGGCCCACATTGTTGGAACTAGCCAATACATCGGGATTCTGGGGCATGTAACGTAACCGGTTAACGTCTCCATGGTGGTTGATAGTTTGTAGCAGACGAAGTGGTGTTTTTCCCACCGCCGGAAGCTCAAATTCTTGTTTCTCCGGCACATAGCGCCACGTCTCGGTGTTGATACACCTGTTCAAATTGCGGTAGTAAGCTAGTTGCTGGATATGGATCACGTCCACCGATTGGCCAAGCGTGAAAGTACCCAAAACAAGCCGTTGGTAGGCGAGTTGTGTAGATGCCTCGGCTCCAAGTGCCGTTTGTGATGATTCTTGTATATGTTCCAGCCCAGCCTCCAGCCCGGCCTCCAAATCCGGAAGAAACTGCACCGTTAGAGATGGCCATAAAAGGGTATGCGTGGAAACATAGTCGTAGAGAAAGGGTGTATTCTTCTTGAATACTCTGTAGTTGTCTTGGGCTTCCTTGGTAATGGGGCCCAGGATCTCCTCCACTATGTCAGTCATGGCCAAGGATGAGGGTACTTATATATACTTCTGTTTGTGTTCGCGTTTGTTTGTGTTTGTGTTTGTTTGTGTTTGTGTTTGTATTTGTTTTAGATCTGAAACTGCTGTGGATCCTGTATGGTAAGTATGCTGAAACTCCCTATGTTTTGTCTTCCTTGGATGTGTCTTCTGGGTGTCTGATGTGAGACGCGTGCGCGTTGGTCCTGCAAAATATGGTCAGTCAAGCCTTCGCAATTTAGGTACATATATCTCCATAACTGGAAATGAAAAGGAAATTCTGGGAGTTGTAATGGAATCAGGAGTATTCATTTAGTGGGTATCCCTTTTTTTTGAAAGAAAAATGAGCCATTTGGGGCCCTTGGAGTAGGGCCTTTTTGGCCTGGTATATCATGGTGCACGGGTCTTTCGCAGCCATTTCCAGACCACACCACACCACACCATACCAAATGATCAATTAATTTAAAGACAACTAAAAAATACAGGAATGTGATTCAGCCTGAAACAGTCTCTATATATTCCAGCAATCGGAAAAGTTCTGAAGCATGTCTGAAATACTTCTAAAACACTTCTGAAACACTTCTGAAACACTTCTGAAACAGGTACAACAATTACCTAACATCAATATACTTAATGTCTCTTAAGTAAGATGAAACAGTGGACTACGAGTCAGTGAACAGTCCAAAGGATAGCTCTAAAAAAGTCTGCTCCATAGGTATCTGGTTGTTCCTGAATGTAGTCACGTGGCTTCCTTCGACTAAGTATTATAGCAATACCTTTGAACTATTCATAAATAAATTAAGGTTTGATATCAATAGGCAGGAAAATGAATCATTCGCCAAGTCACAATAAGCCCTATGATCAAGAGCTTAATGTTTTTTTTTCCTTGGGAATCAGCATGGCCCAATTTGGTTTGTGACATACACACGATAAACCAAATCGAGCCATTTCTATCCCAGATGTCTTCTTGTTTGGGTAATTGAAATGAACCTAATGGCTCATTAGGCAACGAGAGCTACCCGAGCTTGGGAAAAACTCAAGTTTTTTCGGTCATTCAGCTTTGATTGCACGTGGACTGATTGCATGGTATACCTGACAAAAAACTGTACAACCAGGAACAACCAGTAGCGGTCGAGCCTTTCGGGTGTTGTATAGCATTGAGATCAAGGATTTGACTTGCGGCCATGAACTGCTCCGATATCCCAATAAACCATTCATAAGAATCTCTAGGTAATAAGATAAAGAGTCAAAAGATCCAGAGAGTCACAAAATGAAGAATCTTTTGGTATCCCAATAAACATATCTTTAGACATCAGTAAAATCATTAAGAAACTCGGACATTAAACATCGGTTTGAGTGGGCCATAGACCTGACTCAATAGGCCAAGTTGCTGGTACAATCTGGTCCAATTATCAAGGACAAGCTTTGGTTGCACTTTGGTTTAGGCCCAATCTCTGAGCCAAAAGACTCGCAATCTGGAAATCACTTGATCGTGGTGCCTTCTCTTTCAAATCATCCATATAGAGAAGCGGTGGAATTGGGGAATGTTCCCATTCCAGTATCTCAAAAAGACACTTTAAAAATGGCCATTAAAGTTCTTGGATTCTTCAAGACACTTCGTGGGTAATACTCTTGAACACTTAGACCTTAAAAATACCTGAACTATCTCAAGGACGTCCAGATCTGGAAGTTCTTCAAAAAATGTCCCAGACATTTAACACTTCCTCGCCATCTTAGCCACTTGCGAGTTATTTCAAAGTAGGTATGAGTTATTTTGGAAACTAGGAAATTGGCTTAAACGATCAGAGCACATAGAAATTCAGATGCTCGAGGCAAATTGGATAAACTCATTCCCTCCCTGATCCACTGGTTGAAGTCGCCATAGTCTTTACATTTCGATGACCATAAAACAATTGCAACTCTCTGTATCATTCGCTTTGGGAGCTGGTAAGGATATGACTCGGGTAGAAAATCACATCTAAATCGGTTGGATTAACGAACTCCCAGAAGAACTTAACTTAGAGTGTCTTGGAATGGCTGATAATGGACCATTATTTGTCGAAACGTCTTCTTGGGCATTTTCAACATATATACGATTAAAGCATCCTGATGCATTAAACGCAGAGTTCAGTAGCCACCATCGAGGTGAACTAGTAATCTGTTAATCCCTCAATCTTTCAGTCCGTCCAGTCACTTCATAATGACGCAATTCATCTTTACACTCCGGCCTCTCTTCAAGCACAACCTGAGGTACTTATACTTTTTTGGGCACCAAAAGGACATTCCAAGGAATCAATCGATTCCAAACACGCTATAATATCTTCACACTTCTGTCTTCACACTTCTGACAATTTGTTCCAAGCCATATTCTTCTGTAAACATTAATCACCATAATCTTTATCTGGACCCCAGTTTCACCCTCTGAGAGCCTTCATAGAAGCTATGGATTCCGCACCATCTGTATCCTCGCATAGAGCGTCCACCACTGAACCAAAGTCCTGGTTGAACACCGCAGCCTTCGACTCCAAAAAACCAGCGAGATCATTCAAGTACTTATCCACATCCTGATTGGAGACGGAATCCGAGGCCGGGCCAAAAGTATCTGAAGGACGGTGGTCCTGGTTGATATCATTCAACACGTCATTGAGCTTGATCAAGTCCAGGTAATTGTCGTAGATGATGGATTTTTTTTCCAGGTCATGGTGGTTGAGCCGACCGTTGGCGTGGTTACGAGCCCGGAGAAGCGTCTGGAGACTAGCCTTTTTAAAGCTATCTCCAAACGTATCCTCATTTGCCAAAGACCTGGCTAATTTCTCGACTCCATCCTTTTCTTCCATAATGCCCAATCCCGCATTCTCCCCCTCTCCCTCTCCATCTCCTCCATCTACATTCCCACTTCCACCTCCCACTCTATCTCCACCCCTCTCTCCCTCTGCTCCTTCCTCTCTTCCCACTCCATCACCGTCTCCTCCCGCCCCTTGGGCCTGTAGCTTATAGTAATCCTGGAGGGCTTTTCGCCTGGACAGAATCTTGCGTGTGGTAGGCCCAGCAGCCGAGTTGAAGCTGGGTGTTTCTGGGGTACTAGAAGTGGACTGCACGGAAGCCGGGTCGTGTGGCTTTTCTGAAACTTCATTCGGGCGGAGCTGCTCCAGTCCCTTGGCCCGCTTCTTATACGAGATGGCCGACGCCGTGACTGTTTTCTGCCCGTCGTCGCTCATACGTGGGGTACTTGTAGTTCGCACTGCCACAGTGTATTAGAGTGAGCAGTACCAGACAGAGACTACTAGAACAGTTAATTGGGACAAATAGTGAGACAAATAAATGGAACAGAAAGGTCTCAAACAGGAAAAATGTGAAACATTACGATCCCCGAAACAAGTCTGAAACATACATTTGACCTGCTGAACATCTTGTATTAATTAGTACTGAACTACCAGACATACAAGTGGTCGTGCGGTACTCATCCGATACATAGTTTGACCAGAAAATCACCGCTCCATCACTGCTCCATCACCGCACTATAATCATCACCTACCATCTCCTCACACTCTCCTCCACATCCATATAACTACACCTCCACTCCTACACTACCTCTCTCTGCATCTATACAACCAGATAATGAGTGAGGAGATCAGATTGAATGACTCCAAATTGGGGTCTCGCCAATAGTATGTCCTAGTGGTACGGTCTAGACCTTCTTTACTAACTATAGCTGGAACGACTTCTACAAGCGAGAGATCGAGAACTTCCAGGCCAATGAAGACGATACGGGCGAGTGCTGGTTCGACGACTCCAATGCTGAGCAGAAAGTGGTGGATTTCTATACCAAGTTGGTGGAAGACGACCCGAAATACGCCAAGTGTCTGGTGTTGGATTTGGGCACTGGAAATGGACATTTTCTCTTTGAGCTCTACGAAACTCTTTTGGAGGAAAGTCCTGATGCTGCATTGGAGTACCATGGCATTGATTATTCTCCCGAATCCGTAGAGTTTGCCACCAAAATTGCCCAGAAAAAATATCCCCAACAGAACTTTACCTTCGAAACCGTGGACTTTTTGAGCCATACGTGCCTGTACTTGACGGAAAACAAAGGAAAATTTGATGTCCTTTTTGATAAGGGCACACTCGACGCCATAGCATTAAACAATGACCCCGTGCCTGGATTCGGAGCCAAAATCGGCTCCCAGGTGTACCCAGGCCAAGTGCAGAAGATCATGCATGAACAGTCGCTTTTGATTATCACGTCTTGCAACTTTACCGAGGAAGAGCTTATTTCCGTGGTCACGGAAAACCACTCCAATAGCTTGAAAGTATGGCAACGCATCCCGTACCCTTCGTTCCAGTTTGGCGGCGCTAAGGGCTCCACCATATGCAGCATAGCATTCATCAAAACTGGAACTGAATCATCCACATCGTGAAGACTTAACCTACAAAAAAATATCTAATGATTAGATGATAGTGTTGCAAATGAGATTATACTAGTTGATGTAAATGATATGATACTAGTTGATGCAAATGAGATTATACTAGCTGATGCAAATTATGTGTTATACTGGAAAGTGGTGGTTTCATGCTGAGTGGAATAGTGTGGTGGATTAGTGAGGGTTGACCGAGTGCGTATACTGGTATTCCGGTCTGGTAATGGGTGCAAATTAGTGCGCATTCCTCCTTACGCATTCAGCGTCACTACACACTTGGTCAGCATCTCATCTACCACAATAAACCTACAATCCTGTTTATACACGATATTCTGATACTATATTTTTATGTAATATACCACTTTACACTATAGTCTATAATACTCTATACTTTACTCTATAATACTCTATACTATACTCTATACTATACTCTATACTATACTCTATAATACTCTATAATACTGTTAGATTCTTGTTGTATCGTACTAAGCTATCTTTATTCGTTGATGATTCCTCAAAAGGAGAAATCTGAGCTGCTTATATAACTGTTTAAGAGAAGGGGTGCGCTGGCAGCTGGTTGGTAGAAGGCCTTATACAATGTACATTGTTAGTATGAGGCAAAGAGGCTTCCTTATATCCACCATAGGTAGTGATCTACCTATGGTGGATCTGACAAATACTCTATAATACTCTATAATACTCTATAATACTCTATAATACTCTATAATACTCTAGACTATACTCTAGTTGGATCTAAGATAGGTAGAATACTACCCATATAGGGATTGAGCCCACATGCCCAATTAATCAGGAACCGATGCTACTAAATCCCTTTTTGGCTTCACCTTTACAACATCCCTTCAGCTGCTCTCCTGCAGAATATTTAATGGTGGTCGATTCCTCTTACTGAGGAATCATTAACGAATATAGTGAGGTAAGTTACGTGCTTCCGAGACTCTAACACTCTATACTATACTCTATAGTATTCTCTTACTTTATAATAATATGCATTATTTATTGATCCTATAGTATCTACAACACTCTAACTCTGTACTACATTACTGTGTACTGTATTAATAATCACTATTTCTTGTTTGTCGAATCTTTTTTAGTACTCAAAAAAGTGTAGCAGACGAAAAGCCAGTCAACAAGTAACCACTCTACTGTAGTCTATCCTTCATATCTCTACTGTCTACTCTATGCACCACTTTATCCACTACTTATCTACTTATCTACTTATCCACTTACTTATCCTACTTCTTGTAATGGTAATTTATGGTATGTGTGGTAGTGTACTTTAATGATTGAATTGAGGTGTAATTTATAATGCATTTAGGTGATAAATCATATTAGTGTAGTGGATAAACCCCTTTAAGTGTTGTACCCATACGGCTTTTAAGGCTAGTGATGGGAGACAAATTCAAAGTAATACGTGTTCCAGATGAAGACGATGGTGAGAGCTAAGGTCTTGGGCTTTATGGTTGGAGAGGTCCCCATCAACTTTATGGAGAATATATGAAAAGTCTAAGTTGAAAGTTGACGGGATTGTGCAGTACTTGAAGGGTGTGTGGATCTTGTTTACCAGTGTTTAGATGGTGCAAGATATAGAATCAGGGATCAGAGCAAGTGACTTGATTTGCTTATATTTGGATATTTGAAAACAAATATTTTTCAACGCTATAGTAAAATCTTTATTACTGAGTCCTACTATATACTGATGTTAGGCCGAGTTGGCTGATGAGCCAATTAGTCAATTACTCTTCTAAGAAATGCAACTCTAATTTATGTAGTTATGTACTTATCTATATCTACCAATCATGGTATCGACCACTATACTCTACTTTATCTGCTCACTTCCCTTTGCTATAGCTTATTGACTCTAGGTATGAAGAATAGAGTACATAGGATAGAGTAGAGTAAAGTATAGAGAATACGAAAATAGGTATAAAATATGGAGTATGGAAATATGTCTATATCACTTGATTTATCTGGTATAAATGATGTAAAACATATTCGTACTATATTTCTCTACATTGTGTTATCTTATTATAGCTGTTTCAGTTATATCTCATCTGTAATAACCTAATACTAAAGAACCGTGATCTTTTCAGTTAAGCAATGTTATGTTCTTTTAATACATTTATGCCTAAACTCTTATATTCGTTGATGGTTCCTCAAAGAGAGGAACCGAGGTGGTTTATATAACGTTGAGAGAAACGTGGAACCGAAAAACTCTCCACCAGAACAATAGTAGGGATTGTTCTGGAATATTCGAAAGGGGCCATCTATGCACGAAGTGCCCTGATGGCCAAACGCCGTATCACCATTGTAACAATCGGACTGAGAGGCTTCATAATACCTTCATAGCCAGGGCCCTGCCTGTGGTGGATCTAACAAGCAATATTTAACGTTATACATGGCTAGAAGCCTTTTGCTACTAACTAAAAGATTACTAATTGACTATAACAATTAGACTCTTAGTATACTACAATATAAGTAGTACATTATACTATAGTTCGTAGACTACAACTAGTACTCCATTGGCTACTACTATATACTCCATTGGCTAGTTCACTGTCTATAGATAATATACACTTCAGTATACTAGCTACTTAACCATTTCATTAGGAATATAGTAGTTACAAACTATCTATACTGAAATACACCACTTCGTAACTAGTCTATTAAATGGTGTAATATACAATAGAGTAATACAGGATGCCAAGAAAATACAAGCTTAGTTTCTCTTTTTTCAGCACGAGGTATAGTATTTAGGTAGGTGTAGGTTTATGTATAATGTATGTATAGATATGAGTAGAGCTCATAGACTGTAACCTAACTAGTAGACATTATAACTAGTAGATACTATAACTAGTTGGCTATACTATTACTAGTGGCTGTATAATGGTTATGATGTACGCAAGGACTACAAGGGCTACAATTGCTATACAGTGACCATACACTCTATGAGTATTACTTCACACCGTTTCCACAAGGATTGAATAAAACTATACAATAACGAGACAATAACGAAACAATAACGAGACAATGACAATCCATTAGTACAATGGCTATGGGATAACCACAATGTATATGATAACCACGATTACTGGAAACATTATGCAATGACTAAATTACAATAACAATACAATAACCACAATAACTGATTTTACTATGCATGATTGATTTTACCATACATGACTGAGTTGCTATCTATGAATGAATTTGTTATACATGACTGAGTATATTATACAATGGCAATACTATGGCTACAATAACTAAAATGATTACACTGAGTACAATAACTAATGACTAATGACTAATGACTACTCATTGGTAGTCATGTTTTGAATTGAATTAGACCACTATATATATCATTCTCTCCATTGAAACCATCATAGATCATTATTGGCATATATATCACATAAACATAAATCCTTATAGACTAAGACCTTATTATAGACATTATTATAGAATCATTCTAGACACTCATAGATATCTCAGACTTCTAGGTAGCTTGAGTACTTATAGATTTATTATAGACCTTTTATAGATACACTCCTATAGACCTCTTATACTTATACACTCTTATGAACATCTTAGACATCTTACATAGACATCTAAGTAACCTGGTTGAGAATCATTATAGATAGATTATAGACATCTTATAGATATACACTCTTATAGACATCTTATTGATATACCTCTAACATACATTACAGACATTATAGACATTATATACATTATATACATTATAGATGTTGGGTTTTTGTTACGTTAGGTACTCTGTTTACTATGTTCATTTGCCGATGATTTGCCAGAAGGAGGAATCTGAGCTGCTTATATAACTTTTCAAGGAAAGTGGTGGCTGGTAGATGGCTGGTAGATATTAGGTAGAGAGGCTTCATAATACCTTAATATGTAGAATACTAACTATGGTAAATCTGACATCAAAGATATATAGAAATTATAGACATTATAGAGTTTTCTCATAGATATACACTCTTATAATATACACTTTATATACATCTATAATCATAATAAACATACATTCTTGTAAACATCTTAGACATTTTATATGCATCATTATAGGAATTTTTATGGAGATCAGTATAGGCATCACCATATAATCATTATAGACATCTTAGATTTAGACATTACGTAAACATACACTTTTATAGACATTTAAGGTATTTTAGAAGTACCACTATGGACATCAGTATAGACATTATATCACATTAAAATGACATCTTAGACATCTTAGAATTCTTTCATACTAGAATACTAGAATACTAGAACACTCTTATATACATACCCCTCTTACGTACCCATTGGAGTTGTTTGAGACAAAAAATTCGCTTTTCCTGCATATAAAAGAATATATAGTTGAGTATGTTGAGCGTTCGCATAAACCTTCACATAATCTGGAATTGTTACAGTGTTTTTCAAAATTATTCAAACTAGTGCGACAAAATGTTTCAAACTAGCGCGACAAAATGTTTCGAACCACACTAGAAAAATGTTTCAAACCAATAATTCAAAAAGTTTCGTACACCCCTAACCAGTTGTTATATACAGGATAATAAGGAAACCACTTCAGTTCAGTTCAGTTCCGTCCGTTTTGACCCTTGATTGGTACTGCAAGACTTCCAAATGTAGTATCTATGAGGCAATTGTCCAGATTTAGGATTTCAGAGTATTGAATTCTAATGAAAGTTGGTGTGAAACATTATACCATTTGGTTTGAAAGGATGTGCGAAGGGGTACGAAACATTTTGTCACACTGGTTTGAACCATTTTGTCACACTGGTTTGAATAGTTTTGTCGCGCTGGTTTGAATAGTTTTGAAAAACACTGTATGACGTTGTCCTCCAATAACTCTCTCAAGTATGGTGTTTCAGTGTTCATCTTAGATCGCTTATATTCTTTTCAAAACTAGATGTCAGTGATCTATATTCACAATTGATACCCTTTCAAACAAGACCGGGATCCCAGATATATATATACTTCTCCTTATCATCCATTCCTGCATTCAATCCGGACCTCATCCTTTTCCAGAGACCCAATCGGAACGCTTCCGATTCCTGAGGCCCGGTTGTTTCTGTTCTTGGAATCCCGTCTCGGGTTCTTTAACTTCATTCGGTTCCGAGGACCGAGCCTATCTATTTTACACAGGATACAACCTTTGGGTTCATCCTCGTGCATCGGATGCAACTTCCGGAACGTCATACCGTGTCATGCATGCTTAGTAATACACTTATCATTCACACTGCTTGGTTTCATCTGCACACTGTATCTGTAGACACATGTGAGCCTGGCCCATCTGCCCAACTCAGTGTTGTCACTCTGTACTGCGGATAATACTAGCCATCGTGTCCTGCACACGATGATTGTCACGGCTCACAAGTTCAACAGAGTATAGTAGGATTTCACTCTTCGATCATATAACCTAGGGCTGGGACCGAATGATGAATCAGTTTGTACAACGTGTTAGTGTAGTATTACATATTCATCAGGTTGTAATTATAGGTATGGTTCCTTAATTTCAAAGCCAAGTAAACTGTTTGATTAATAAACCTAACAATGAATGAACAGTGAATGAATAATTAAAATGACATTATAATAGACAATCATAAAATACATAGGCAAACGTGCCAAACCCAGGTCTATGTGGAGTAGCATTCCATCTTTATCAAAAAACCCTTTCTGCCCTTAGCGTCTGTTCCATCTCATACATGGCTCTTGTTGTCGTGGGGATCAGCATGGGTACGTGCAGGCGAAGTCTCTGTATCGATGAAACGGAACCCCGTTTCTGGTTTGGGTTTTCCCATGGATGCTTTCTCCTCTTTGGACTTGGTTTCCCCTTTAGCTTCCTCCCCTTTCTCTTTCGATTCTTCTGCTTTAGACTCCTCTCCTTTGGCGTCGGCCTTGGCCTTGAGCTCCTCCTTCAACTGCTCCACTTTCTCAAAGAGCTCATTCCTCAACTCCTCGTTGGCAAACTTAAGCAAATACTGCACGGGCTCGCCGTCCAGAATCGCATTCATGCGCAAGAACTTGCCGGGCGATAAACTGGCCTCCAAGCCCTTTAAAAACTCGGTGCTTGGGCTGATTCCATAGTTCAAAATCACCCTCAACAAACCCTTGGATCTCATCACAATCCGCGCCTGGGCCTTTCCGCTTAAAGCCTTGTTTAAATGTAGAGGGCCCACGCCCCGTTCCTTCCAGCCCTCAGAAAGCTTGGAGAACCGTAATTCAAACAACTTGGTGTTGGCATTGAACACAGAAGCCTCGTTTTCTTCTCCCGTACTGACAACTGTCTCCTTTAAGTCCACCTGCTTGTATTCCTGCGTTGCTGGAGCACTGGACGAGTCGGAGGACTTTGGTTCTGCCTCCGGTTCGTCAAGAAATGATTTCTTTTGTGATGCTTTCTGGAGAGCATTGGAAAAGACTGAGTTGGCTCCAAAAGAACTGCCAAAACTGCCAAACGACGAGGCCACGGATGTTTGAGACTCTGCTGGTGCACTGGTGGCAGATTGGGATGTAGCCAACGACAGCCCATTGTTTTCAGCACCGTTGTCGGTGCTTTTCCCACCCCCACTCTCTTTGGCTGCAGGGGTATCGAACACATTGACTCTGTTCTTCATTTTCTCAAATAATGAAGCACTTCCAAACGCACTGGCAGCACCAAAAACAGGTTTGGAGGGTGCTGGTTGGGTAGACTCTGATTTCAGGTCTGTTTTGGATTCTGTTTTTGCTTCTAATTTTGTTTCTGGTTCTGGTTCTGTTTTGGATTCTGTTTTGGATTCTGGCTGTAATTCTGACTCAGCCCCCAATTTAGTTGTTCCGGCCTTGGACTCGGAGTTGGCTTCTGGACTGCTCAATGGGAGGGTCTTTTCTTCCTGTTCGTTCCGTCCTTCTGTAACATGCTCGTCTGTTTCACCTAAAACACCCACATTCTCTTCTAAAACTTCGCCTTTTTCTCCTGATCCATTCAAACCTTCCCCACTGGTTGTAGTAGCCGCGGTGGATGGGGCTTCAGGGTCCTCCAGGGCCAGGGAAAACACTTTGGGCACGGACTCGATAGAGGCGCCCGTGAGTGCCGACTTAGAGCCATTCAAATCATTGGATAACTTTCTCCTCTTGTACCCGGAGCTCACAGAGTAGTAGTCTGTGCTTGTGTTGGACTCGGTGCTCATGGGGTTGCGGTATATAGTGTGAGAGGACGGTGGCTTGAGTAGAGCGCGGCGGTGCACGGGTGTGCTGCCCAGCCTACTCTTGGGTACTCTCGAATATTTGCTGTGTTATGGGTAGTGCACGACCCGAAGCTTATTCGTGGCTAGAATATCCATATTGTGCTGTTTTTTTTTTTGTTTTTTAATTGATTCTCCTTGAAAATTTAGGGGTACTAGGTGCGAGGGCCGGAATGGCCAGTTCCGGGGCCCCACTTCTGGGCTTTATATCCAGTTCCGGGCCTTATATCCAGTTCCGACCTATCGACTTAGGTTGTTTCATCCTCCTACCAAAAAACATTTTTCGAAAATTTACACCTTTCCTCGAATCTTTATAATTAGATTAACATTTTTTTCTCATGGAGAATCTGAAATTTGGACCGTGGATACAAGTAAAGGTTTTACTAATTATGTCACGTGACCAATCCGAGGGGCCACCAGCTTTACCCCATTTTCCAACCAGCCATCCAAAATGTAATTAGCAGAGCATTTTAAACTTACTAAGGCTTAAAATACTCGGTTGTTTCTTTACATGTAGTCCCCCGGTTGTGTGAAACACCCGTACACCTGGCTACCCCAGGGTAATTTGCCCCAAGTCAAAGCCCCCTAATTTTTCTCAAAATTGGCTAAAAAATAGGTCTTGTACTTGTTTAGCTTATTGTAATTGTCTACGCAAATTCCAAGAGCTAAAGATTAATATTGGTGGTTTTAGGAACCTTAAAATGTAATAGTTCCGAGGGCACCCCCCAGCCTGCCCTATTGGGTCTAAGACTCCAAAAAAAACTTTAGGCTAAAAGGTAACTTACGAAAAGCCTGGACGGATCAAAATATCTTTAAATCGTTAGCTTCCTGTGGTTTTTTGGATTTTCTTAGAAGCATGGTGAGTTCTTAGACCCGTATTTCCGGGCCAATCAAAACCAATCAGCCCCAAAACACTACATCTAACATTTTTACCGAAAAAAAGACGCGTATGGAAAATCGACTGGTGAATGGTATTATGTATATAATTTTGTGCCTGCATACAACGCGCGTTTCTATGTTGTCACTGATCTCCATTTATCATTACAAGTAAATACATAGTCTATCCAGCACCAAATGTCGGAAGTATGTTTCAGAAGTGCATCCAGTCATCTTGTCTAACTCTATAGGAACAAAACAAGGCCGAAGTGGCCAGTCTCCAAAAACTCCGAGCCACCCTCGAGATGGTCCGCCAAACTACAGAAAAACTCCATGCGGATTTGGAAAGTGCTACGCGAAACCATAAGGCTATAAGTCTGGAACTGGAAAAAGCCAAGGCAGTTTTCAAACAGCTCTAGAATTCTGGTCGTCTATGTTTCATGTTTGTTTCATGTCTGTTTCTGGTCCATTCCTAAATATTTGAGGTCCATTCGTAAATATTTCAGGTGCATTCAGGTGTTTATGAGAATCGCACTACTAAATCCAAAAGCCCAATTCCAGGCATTTTGAACGGGAAAAAAAGATTTCCAGAAACAATCCCATCCATTGGACCCTTCAAAAACCCAAAACTCTTCATTTTAAGATCCCCTGGAGGAACAAATTCTGGCCATGGGAAGGAGGCATTGTATTCCTGCACCCACCACGCGCACCGTTTTCCAATCCACTTGTCTCACTCCACATTAATCTTACTATTACGTGCAAGACTACCCTAATACCTACCCTTATTTTAAGACCATTCATTCACCCATAGTGGTACTCATACTGATACACTTATATCCAGGACCCTATTCTGATACTATTCAGTACCTCCTGATACTCATTCAGGTACTCCGTTCTGATACTTATCAGGTGCTTCTATCCAGCCCCTCCTGATATTTATACCAGTGCTTCCATCCAGTGTTCTACCTTTTCCAGTGCTTTTACCCAGTGCTATTATCCAGTGTTTTTTCAATATCTAGTACCTCCGATACTTTTATCCAGTATTCTATCTTTTTGGTGCTTATCTTATTTTTCATCACCTGTCATGCCTGCTTCCTATGATGATAGGCGAGTGTGGCACAACATCGATACACAGCTCAAGGATGAACTTCTAGTCAAACTCGTATCCAATTTGGAGTGTCTGATTTGCTCGGAGGTCATGCACGTGCCGTTCTTGGCGTCGTGTGGTCATTCGTTTTGCTATGGGTGTCTTGATGCGTGGTTCGAAACCAAGGTCAACTGTCCCACCTGCAGGAAAGACATGGACGATGCACCTATTCTCAATATTCTGTTGAAACAGACCATCAAGTCGATAACGGACTTGATTATAGAGACTTTGGAGGATGATAAACATAGGACTCTATTGAAAGAGAACAGGGATCAGCTCATTAAGGACTACGAGAAGGCCAGTCTGTCCAAAGCCTTATTTGGAAAGGCCTTTTCGTCGGCCCCCACGTTGGTAGATACATCGGATGGAGTGCCCCGATGCGGTAATTGCCACTGGGAAGCACACGGGTCGCAATGTCTTAATTGTGGTGCCCTCTTCCGACACCCTCGGAGCGACCTGTACTATGATTCCGAGGATGGAGACGCATACAACGAGGATGAAGACGAGGCCGAGATGGACGGCGTGGCGGGTCGTGAAGATGCCTATGATAGTCAGGACAGTTTCGTGGATGATGGAGATTGGGCCGATGAGACGTCAGATCTGAGGGCCCAGCGACAGTGGGTAGAGAATTATGAATATGTCCACGATGACGATGAGGAGTGGGAATTGAACCGGGTGACCGAGGATGAAGAAGCATTAGAAGCAGAGATGTTGGAGTGCCAATATCCCGACGAATACGATGACGAAAGCTGGAATGCGCATGACGATAGTCCATGGAATGGGCTTTCGGACAATGAGCAGGCGGAGGAACCACGTGCACCGGAGAATCGCATGCGTCACCTTCATTTGGCAAACAATAGGCTCCTCAACGAGTTAGACGAACAGCACGAAAGCGACGTGGGTCAATACAACTCTGAACGAGGTAGACAGCGCCGCAACATGCAAGTGATCAGCCTGGATGAGGAGTCATAGTCACTAAATCAATGTGTTTATATATGGTTATTCAGTTAAATGGATTCTTACACTCGAATTGGGAGCTACGGAAGCTTTCAGTAATATGACTCCATACAGTCACAGATCATCACTCAAGCCAGTAGACTGTGGATAGACTCTGGATAGGCTCTAGATAGACTTTATATAGGCTCTGGAGTGGTGATTACTACTACAAAGACTTTTATACTATGGAACTAATGATTGACTGCTAATCATCAACATCAGAGGCCCCTCATTACTGCTAGGCTATAAGTAGTCTTGAGAGGGAGTGTTACCGCATCAACAAAACAATATTAGCAGTGAAATTATGGAGTGATAGAGATATTGAACTCCAAGTTGAACCTTTGATTAGGGAGTGTGTTCAGATATAGTAATAAGTAGTGATAGTAGTTAGTATAGTAGTGAGAAGTATAGTAGTAAGAAGTATATTACTTACTAGTGAAGCAATAAATAGTTAGTAGTATGGTTGTTTGGTGAAGTGAGTGTTTCTAGCGTAGTAATGGTAGTCAGTATTACCAGTTGGCAGTATACATATTATATAGTAGAACTACTACCACTAGTGATGTTAGTATTACCAGTTGGCAGTATACATATTATATAGTAGAACTACTACCACTAGTGATGTTAGTATATAGTTAGTAATCAAGTAGTAGTAGTAGTAGTAGTAGTAGTAGTAGTAGTAGTAGTAGTAGTAGTAGTAGTAGTAGTAGCAGTCATAGTCATAGTCATAATTAGTAAGAAGTAGTGTACCACTTTAAAAGTGCAGTAGTACTAGTACTAGTGGAATTAGTATATAGTTAGTAATAAACTCGGAGATAATAGTAGCTATATAGTAGTTAGTAATTAGTAGTAAATAATAATGAGTAGTAGTAGTCCGTAGTCAGTAATCAAAATGTAACAGTATAGTAATGAGTATTTAGTACTGATACTAGCAGTAAGTAATAAGTAGTAGTATAATGCGTTAGTATAATATGTTAGTATAATGTGTTAGTATAGTAGTGGCACATTATAGTTGTATAGCAGTACAGTATAGTAGAGTATAGTAGTAAAGTAGTACACTATAGTATGTTAGTATAGAAGTGTGATGTGGCGTGAGGTGCGTGCGCGGCCCAAACAAACATGGAGCGTCTCATTGGATGAGAAAAAGTGCACCTCCTCCACCAACCAACACCACCACTATGGACCCACAAAGAATCATCAAGTTGCAGAAGTTGTACCAGAACTCCAACAAGGAGTTGTGGATGAGAGGCCCCCGCTCCAAGTTTTTGGTGTACCCCTTCTACGCCATGTTCACCTTCTCCACCGCCGTCAGCTTGTATTACACCGGCAGAGCCATTGCTGGTATCAAGGACGAGTAACCGGCCAGTTTATAAGTGAATGCATTAATAACGGGTATGCTGTAGTTCCTATCTTGGTCTTTGTTTATGTTAGTCTGTTGTGTTGATGTGAGTCTTATCTTGATGCTACTTTGAGAGTCTTTCTGAGAGCGAAAGAGAATGGAATGGATGAGTGAGAATGAGGAGTATAGAGAGTGAAAGAGAATAAGAATGAATGGAATGGAACAGAAGAATCATGATGGAATGGATGAACTGAGGAAAATGAGTGTCAGAATAAAAAACATAGGATTCAGATGGAAAGAGTGGACTTCCTGTGGATTGGCTGGAGTCGGAATATTGACTATGAGAAGTAGTTTGACTCCAGCAACCAGGGTTTCCAGGAATTTTAAAAGATTGAGATTCTTCAATTTCCCCGTGTGAAGCCTTTTCATCTGTTCATCTGTTCATCTGTTCATCTGTTCATCTGTTTACTGTTCTTCACCGTCAAGCTTCGTTTCAGTCATACCATATATGATCCCATATGATCTAAATTCTCAAGTGACTGACTCCCAGAGGACTGGACTAACAAACTCAGCTCAGACTAATGTAGACTTTATATTTCTATTTTCACTGGATTACACGGTTGAATTAATATCTACTATGAATTCTGTTATTATATGTTGTGCCTGCATATAAGTGTTTCTGATGTCTCTACTTACCCACTCCAAAGTTTCGGATCCATTCAATGTATCTTTATTTAAATCCATTCGAGATCCAAAACCACTATAATGTAAGTCGAATGTGTACAGAATAACGACCTGGGTCAATCAAAAGGACCTGCATATAGTCCCAGATCAACCTATTCCGGTCCCATTTTTGGCACGTATCACGTGACATTACTATATATCCCCATATCTCTCCCTCTACCCCATATTCAAGACACCGGTCAATAAAATTTAATCCTAGGAGTCAGAAGAACTCAGATATGTAAAGGTGATTAAAAAAATCACTTTTTTTGGAGAGGATAGAATGACCTGGGTCAATAGGTCGGAACTGGATATAAGCCCCGGAATTGGGCGTGGTCACGTGACATATGGCCGGTAAAACAATTTCATCCAGATCCAGCCTTTTTCAGGTGATTCCGGATTGTGTAACTGTTTTGTCTAGTCTATAATTCTCTAAAACTAAATAATAATGGGTGAAACAAAGCCCCAAAAGTGTACCCCCAATTCTAGTGGTGGTTTTTACTGATGATGTCTTATTCCAGGCAACACATCTTTCATTTCCTAAAGGATTATCCTCCTCAAAAGTCATGGTAGTCAGTACGGTGGTTGTTGTTGTGGACATGTCAGTATCATGGGGGTACTAGGTGTTTAAGGGTAATAGTAGGACGGAGCTCATAACCACTGGAGTGAATTTCTTTTCCATCTATTTAAATTATTTGTAGGCGTTTGAAGTAGTCAGCCAGTCATTTATACCATTGAATATTCATTATACCATTTGTGATGAAGTGTCTGCATCATAAGATTAGGTGTCTAGATACTAGTAGCAGATCTAGAGGTAGATGTAGATCTGGAGTTAATGTAGTACTTGAAGATACTTACCAGCTCGAGCTCACATGTTCAACACATACTACCTTAAGTCTTTCTATACATTGTACATGATTATCAGATAGCCATATTTTTTTTTTTTCAAAGAAAATGCCGTTGACCATTACAAGCCGCTCAGATTCCTCTCTTGAGGAATCATCAACGAATACAAGTTTGGGTAATTTTTGTGTTAACAAGATTATAACAACTATTATTGTACTACTACTAACTTTACTCTTACTACTAGTATTACTACTGGACTTGACTGTACTACTCTAATTTAGAGCTACAGATATACCAGAGCACACATGGTATGTAATATGTAGTATATAGTATAGAGTGTAGAGTAGAGTGTAGAGTAGAGTGTAGAGTAGAGTGTAGAGTAGAGTGTAGAGTAGTGTAGAGTTAAATGTGTAGAGTTAAAAGTGTAGAGTAGAGGGTAGTGTATAGTGTATGGTCAAGAGAGTAGTGTATTTGAATAGTGTAGTGTAGAGTATATAGTATAAAATGTATGGTATAGATTGTAAAGTGTATAGTAGATTTTTAGAGTAGATTTTGTAGTGTATAGTAGAGTGTTTAGTGTATAGTAGAGTGTTTAGTGTATAGTAGAACAGAGTGTAGGGTAGAGTGCAGTATATAGTATTGAATGTGTAGTGTAGTGTATAGTGTATAGTGTATAGTTAAGAGTGTATAGTGTATAGTGTATAGTTAAGAGTGTATAGTGTATAGTTAAGAGTGTATAGTGTATAGTGTATAGTTAAGAGTGTATAGTGTATAGTTAAGAGTGTATAGTGTATAGTTAAGAGTGTATAGTGTATAGTGTAGTATATAATGTAAAGTGCAGTATAGTGTAGTATATAATGTAGAGTGCAGTATAGTGTAGTATATAATGTAGAGTGCAGTATAGTGTAGTATATAATGTAGAGTGCAGTACTCTGTTTTTGTATGTTTTCTCGCTGATGTTTCCTCATAGAGGAACCATCGCACCTTATATATACTGGTCTGGCATAGAGGAGGTCGTATGGAGAGCCGAGGACCGCTCAATATCTTATCGACCAGTGCAGGGTTTCAATATCCACATGGGTAGTACGCTACCCATGGCGGGTCTAACATATGTAGTCTATAATACGTAGTATATAGTCTAAAGTATATAGTAGAGTGTAGAGTGTATAGTAGAGTACATAGTGTAGGAACGATCTCAAACCAATATGCGAATAGGTGGGCAATTGTGCGGTGCGGTGAGGTGAGGTGAGGTGATGTGAGGTGTGCGTACAGTACAGCGACCTCACACCAGTTGGCCCAAAAAAGGCGCTGGCTTATAAACAGGTACTCAGTTCTTCTTCACCTCTTTTCACACATACATACACACGCATAAGATGCCTTCTCTTGTGGACCTCCCACCCAATGTGGTGTCCTGTATCTTGCGCTTCCTACCCCAGCACCTGCTCCTTAATCTTGCGCTCACCAACTTCTCCTTCTATGAGCCGTGCTTAAAGCAGTTGTATTGCCGGATCAATGTGCAAGAGGCCAGTGTGTTGCGCAATTACGACCCCGTTTCGCTGCGCCAGAGACTCGATCACTTGGAGCTGTCTGCGACGACTATATGTGGTTTTCGGGATGTATCTCTCCGGAAAGAGGCCCATTGTCGCTTGGTGGCTGCAAAACTCAAAACCCTCACTCACTCGCTTGCTGTGAACCCGCTGCTTGGAACGTACATTCATGAGATCCAGATTTTGGGGGCTTTGGACGAAAACGTGCGTGTGGAACTCAATGCCTTGTTGAAAATGTTACTCCAGACGCCAAATTCAGTGGGAAAGGTGTACATTTCCGATGAACGCCTACGGCTTTCACTACAAGAATTGTGGATGAGGTTTCCGTTGAAATCGGTCGTGGTGGATACGTTCTTGCCGCTTGCTTCTTTGTTGAAATCTAAATACTCTTTGGAAGAGCTTGTGGTGGCTGATTTCCCGGTAAATTCGCCGGTGGACGTAGGAATGGTGCCGATTTTCGAGAATCTTCATTCTTTGAGAATAAGGGATGACCCGGAAGTATACTCCCGCTTCTTGACGTACCTCTTGAGGCTTTACCAGCAAAAGCCGTTTACCATGAAGAAACTCAAGACATTCAATATGGTGGTGACTCACCAGCACGGCCCAGCGCCTTTTTTGGTCTTGGACAGCTTACAAAACTTCCAGGTTTCTTTAGGGTGTGTGGACGACCTGTGCAATATGCAGTGTATGACTTCTGTTTTGGGCAGTCTCCAGTTCCTGCAATTAAAGCGTCTCTCGCTCATTGAAACCGCCCATCCCAGCCACAAATACTCGGAACAATGGGACCTCGTTGTGTTTGACTTCATCAAGTCCGTGGTGCAAAGTTGTCCTGCTCTCTTCTACGTGAGCATCCGCCACAATGTCCCTACTGATGGTATCATTGACGATGGCTACGAGGGAAACTATCTCCGAAAAGTGAAGCTCTACACGATGGTGCTCCCCAACATTCTTGGCCAAATCAAAAACCACATTGTTAATTTGGTGCTCCCCCAATTTGTGTCTGTTTTGGCGTGCTACGAACAGGCCATGAATACGTTTCTCTGGAATGGGTGCCAGTGCAGCTACTGCAGCAAGATCCTTGACAAACTCGACGAGTACTTGCTTTACCACCGGTACTACAATCCCCAAAAACATGTATATAAAGATATGCAGACGGTTCAGATGGTGCGCACTATAGGAGAAGTATTAAGTGAACGCGTTACAAACGATAGAAACTTGGGCGATCTTTTTGTTCTTCAAACGCCTATGAAGAATGTGGGCTGGGATTTCCATTCCAACAAAATCCTGCTTCCGTTCCTATGTTTGCCTGTGAAAACCTACGATATCGCAGAAATGGAAGACGATACAGCAGAAGAGCCGTTTTTCGATGCTGAAGACCGGGAAAATGACTGCCGCTTTCTTCGTCGTGAATCTTTTTTACCCAACTACCCCATAGTCATTTCCCATTTTCTCGACGACTTGATCCGGAGGATGATCAACTTGAATCGTGGAGATGCTGAGGATGCAGATATCAACCGGGTAAACTATGAAAACGATGGTTTCACCACTCTTCGCATCAATAAGATGGTTATCAGCGGACTCGACTTTAATTTCGACCACGAGCCCAACGGTACCATTTTCTTTACCAACTCATATGATCAGGCATATGAGGAGTGCACATAACGACGCTCTCTCATGGTGCGCTTCACTTCTTTATCTTCCCCATGGAATGTTTCTCCTTCTCGGAGGTATGTGAAGTACATATTGATCTGATTTAGTATGTTGTTCTAACAATAGCTCTTTGAGATTCCCAAAGCGAATCTTCTGTTCCGGCATGGCCAATTGGTCCACCTTCAGAACCAGTATGCCGTGTTCGTGTTCCTGAACATCAGGGAAAAGATACAGTTCTACCAAGAACTACAACAAAGTGACTTAAGCGAGTCTCAGGAAAAAAAAGACCCCGAATCAGAATTGGACGCTGGTGCAGACCCGTGTGTGATTGTTATGGAATGTGGTCTGAACAGCATGGAGAGGTACACAGCCGAAAATGCATGTGACTCGATGGTCTTCGCCAACTGCAGTACTCCCCAGGACCTATTGGGCAGTCTTCGAGATATTCTTGATAACAAGAGCCAATTTGCCGACCGCAACCTCAATACCCTTGTGATCGAGAACATGTCGGCTTTCTACTGGCACCAGAAACTGGCCAACTCACGTGACTTGTACAAGGAAGTCAACAAGCACATTAGCCAGATGATGAAGCGATATGCATGCAACGTGATTGTCACGATGTGGAGTGTGGCTTTTGAGCGGGGCTTCAACTCCCATTTGGTGGACCATAATCCTCAGGATCTCTCACAGGCCACGTTCACACCGCACGAGCTCTTCAAGGGTCTACTGGTAGCGTTCTTCCGGAAGCAACTTCTACCTAGTACTTCGTAAGGTAGTGGTCTACGATGGTCCTTTGTTTCGTATATGATGTCTAACATAATCCTACATAACAGTCAAGTCGCCGAACTTCTCCTTGTAACCAGGAACCTCCCACTTGCCGTTTTGCACCATGTAGGTGACCTTCTCGTCCAAATCAGGTCTAGCCTTGGCCACGTCGTCAACGGTCAATTGGTCGAATGGTCTGGCGTTCTCAATGTCCTTCAAGGTGGCGTTCAATTGCTCGATCTCCTGCAACACGGACTTCTCGGTCAACTTGGCGTTCTCCACGGCCTTTTGCTCGAAGATGTCCACGGTCTTGATGGTCTTGGACACATCGTAGGACACGGGCTTGAAGTCAGCCACGGCCTTTTGGATCTCCTCGATGACCTTCTGGTTGTTCAACACGCTCTTGTAGTGGTCGAAGTCCACCTCGGCCGACTGGCTGGTCAAGGCCTGGTGCTCCTTCTTGGCCTCATCGTTTCTCTTCTTGAAAGCAGTCAACGACGAAGCAGTGGATCCGGTTAAACCCAAGGACTTGATCACCTGGGCCCAGTTTAACTTGGTGGCGCTGGTCTTGGCAACGGCGGACATGGTTAATGGGTGAGGTTTAGCTGGTGAGCGAAAATCGCTTGAGGTGCGTGCGTGCGCACACCGAAAGTGTCCGCGCTCCAATTGGCCAGTGTCTCCGACTCGATCTCTTCCTCACTGCTCACTCCCTCACTCCCTCACTCCCTCACTATAACTACCTTCTACTGAACACAGCTACTGAACACCTAGTACAATGAACTGATATACCATACCAAATACATTCTCTGGTCTGCTGTACTCCATCTATACTACTCCGTCTATACTACTCCGTCTATAGTATTATTTTTGATAGACTACTCTGACTATTACTGCTGTATTAATTACTGTAACTCTTGCTCGCTAGGAGATTATTGGTTATTAGGTATTTGGGTAAAATGTTTACATATCTTCATGGAACTATGATGAAGTCTCTTACATATGATTGGTTCACTGGCTGTTACACCTTGGTTAATTAAAGGTCCGCCTGACAGGCGTTAATAATCTACAGGGTTTGGTTTGGGTTGTTCTGGGGTTATAGCCGATTTTAGAGTTACAGAGGTTTTTTGAGGTTTTTTTTTTCTTTTTTTTTTCTTATTTTGTTTTTATTATTCAATTCTTTTGTATGGAACTAGAAAAATACTTAGTCCTTATTGCTGACTCTCGTGGCCCTATTAGATGAATGGTGCTAGATCTGGCGCTAGATCTGGCATAGGTTTGGCATAGGTCTGGAATTGGTCTGGAATTGGTGCTCTCACTGATCTCAGTAATGGTGTTCGCAGCAGCACTAATTTTCTGATCCATGGTCCTCATGCCTCTATTTTCTTTTTCTTTTTTCTTATCCATATCATACCAACTTATCACTGATAATCATTGACAATCATTGACTATACTACTGCTGATTATGGCCTGCTGTCTATTACTTGCCACCTCTCTGTAGATACAAGCATAGAGACGTACTATAATTCGTAATCCCAAACACACTAGTCACTCATAAGCCATATTTTTTGGACCAATAAACCAAGCTTGTATCATTACGCTTGTATCTGAAGGTCATGTGGAATTGACTGATGGTTTCTTTGGTTATAAGCCCTATCTTAGTATTTGGTTATGAGCCCTGTCTCAGTGTATGGTTATGAGCCCAAAAATCTAGTACCCATCAACTCTGCTACACTAACACTGTAACAAATCCTAGTAACTAAATAATATTACTATGATGAGCTTATTCTTGTTTGAAAACCACACTGTAATATACTGCATTTGGTTAACATTATTGACTCAAGTATTTACTACTATGTTATATCTACTATAGCAGTCTCGCATCTCTTTGGAGAATTTGGCCTCACAAGCTCATATCTCCACCACTCAACAGAACATGATGTTTTATAACCTTGAACTTTTAATAACATCAAAAAAAGTCAACCTGAAGTATAAAAAACAGTAGCACATTTTGGGTAGGACAAAAAGTCGTTCAGGTAATGTGCACCTACTACTCACTACTCACTACTCACTACTCACTACTCACTACTCACTACTCACTACTCACTACTCACTACTCACTACTCATTATACATCTCCATCTACATACATGTCTCTCTCTTTCACTGATGTAATTTCCTATTTCCCATTCTCTTATCAACCTCTCTATCTTTGTTGATTTTTACATTTTTAAAGTACATTTCAATATCGTATGTTGGAATAGTGGATTGGTGGATTGATGATTGCGGTTTTTGGTGAGCATTACGTGAGGATGGAGAAATGTTAGGTGCGCAGCTAAATAAAGGTGTTAAAAATCACAGAATAGGGAAATAGACAACAGGTTTTGGTAAATAGAATAGATTTTCATAAAGAATTTGAATTTAAGCTTATTTTGAATTTCTTGAAAATTCCGAGGAGACAGAGATATGGCGATATATATGCAGGATATTCACTTTAGGTAGAGAAGTCCAATGGACAAATCCCCCAGTTTGCAAATTTTATTAATTCCATGAACCATCTTATAAATTTATAATTTTTGTAGCATTTCGGTGGGCTTGATATTCTACAACTTATCTTTTACCCGTTAGTACCGTCGGCTAGCTCACTGTCCTAATATATATATATAAAGAGACAGAGACAGACAGAGATTCCAAAAAATCAAAGTCCAGATCCATACTATGTCAATAGGGTCAGGCAATGATCTATAGAAAGTCTATCCACTAACCTGCACACTGGTCTCTGTCCATCTTACAATCCGACCACTGGACACACTCTTGATATAGCATAAATTATATATTCACAAATTCACAAAAAAACAATTTCATTTCCATAAAGTATAATACTACTCCATGAACTTTTATTTCTCAAAGTTCATGTTCTGTGGTACTATGACTACAAGATATGGGTATCTATAGAGTTATGAGTGCGCATCGCGATCCATCATCTCCACTCACCAACCTCATGGATTCAGACCTTTATGATGAGTTCGGCAACTTCATAGGCGACGCCAGCGACTCCGATGCAGACTCGGTAGATTTTAAGACTGCAAACGCCACAGCCTTAGAAAATGGTGACATTGATAACGAAAGTGATGGTGAAGATGATGGTGAAGATGATGGTGATTATAAAACTGATGGTGATGATGCATTAACAAAAGATTCTGGCGCACTAGAATTGGTGGATAGAATGGATAATGGGTTGGTGGAGACTGTGGTGGTTGACCCTACGTTTGAAGGAGTTGATGAACCAGTCATTAAGCCCCAGACGCAGTACCTCCTAGACCCTGCGTCCCAGCAAAATTTGCCTGAAACAACATACTCCAAGGAGTACATGAAACAAATGGCCAAGGAAATGCCGCTGAGGATGCGGAGTGTGGCGGTATGTGGGCCTTTGCATTCGGGTAAAACCAGCTTGGTGGATGAACTCATTGAGGAAACTCACCCAGGGCTCCAAACCAGCAACAACAACAACAACAACAACAACAACAACAACACCCAGAAATCCCCTCTGAATGTCCAAAAAAACGGCCCGTGTCGTCATTTAGATACGCATAAACTCGAGATGGAACGAGGGATCTCCATCTTCTCTTCAACGGCTTCGCTACTCCTACAGGACTTGAAGTACCGTAGTTACTTGTGCCATGTATTGGATACACCAGGACATCCTGACTTCTACGAGGACAGAGATGCACTGCTTCAAATGGCCGATAGCGTGCTTTTCGTGGTGGATGTCTTAGAAGGCCTTACTTATTCGGCCAAAAACATCCTTACCCAAGTTGTACGGGCTAATCTACCCATAGTGGTTGTTCTCAACAAAATCGACCGTTTGGTGCTTGAGCTCCGACTCCCTCCCTCCGAGTTTCACGCAAAAATCCGCTCGGTTCTCGCCGATATCAATGCCCACGTTTACCATAATGAGCATTTTTCCACATACACCCACGAAACGCTCTTTAGTCCGCTCAAAGAGAACGTGGTATTCGCACTGCGAGTATTTGGCTTTTCGTTCTCGCTACACACATGGGCTCTCTTGTATAGCCAGAAGTTTGGCATGGATGCGGGCAAATTGACACTTCTTTTATGGGGGGACGTGAGCTTTGCCAATGGCCGCTTCTCCAAGCTGCAAAACGGCACTTCTTTCGTGCAATTTGTGGTAGATCCTCTTTACAAGTTGATCACGCAGAGTCTTGTGTTTGATTCGGCCAAGGGTTCGCTTGCAACTCTTCTATGGGACGAGTTCCGGGTGTCTCTACCAAAAAATGCTCATAAGCTCAATCCCCAACTGCTTCTCCGGACTGTGTTTGGAACTCTTTCTCAAGGCCTGCGAGACTTGGTGAATCTGATTGTTTCTGTTCCAACCAAACAGGACCAGGGCAAGGAGCAGGATCAGGACCAGGAAAATACTTTCTTAGGAAAAGTCTCCAAATTATACTGCTCTTCTGGCACTTCTGGCATTTCTGGATTGGTCCGTATTTATAAGGGGACCTTGAGGGTTGGCCAAAAAGTGTGTGTTCTTGCAGATGCCTCCAGCTCTGGATATGAAATAGAGACAGTGCTGTCCATATCCATTCCCGTTGGCTGGTACAATATCTCCTGTGACGAGGCGTATGAAGGACAGGTCGTGCTAGTGTCCGGGCTCGAGACCATTGGCAAAAATGCCACGCTTCTATCGCCAGAAACCAAGTACAGAGTCCCCATCCACTCATCCAAAATTGGACACAAGTCCGTGTATAAGGTTGCGGTGGAGCCCGAAATCCCCTCGGATTTGCCTCGTTTGGTCAGAGGCCTCCAGCACTTGTCCAAATGCTACATTTCTGCCGTGGTAAAGCTTGAAGAGAGCGGGGAGCACGTGATTTTAGCCCCTGGAGAGCTTTATTTGGATTGTTTTCTCCATGACCTCCGTCACTTTGAACCCGAATACTTATCCATCAAGGTCAGCGACCCCATGGTGCGGTTTGCCGAGTCATGTGTGGAGACATCTGCTACGAGGATCCCAATCCAGACTCCAAATGGGAAGTCAGAGATCTCGGTTATAGCCGAGCCAATCACCGACAAGAAGCTTCTTTCGGCCATTGAACAGGGCCAAATCAAAAGTTCCCAACCCCCAAAGGTTATGGCCAAAATCCTAAAGGAAGACTTTCATTGGGATGCTTTGGCTGCCAGGTCAGTGTGGGCTTTTGGACCCTCCGATATGCAAAACCCATCGATTTTATTGGACGATTCTCTTGAAGAAGAGACCGATAAGAATGGCTTGCGTCACGTGAAGGAGTCCATCGTGGCAGGGTTCCATATGGGAGCCAATGAAGGACCACTCTGCGATGAGCCCGTCCGACGCACCAAGTTTAAGATTCTCGATGCAGTGCTTGATGGAGCCGTCTTGAAGAATGCGGGTCAGGTGGTACCAATGACACGGAATGCCGTGCATTGTGGACTTATGACGGCCGCCCCAAGACTATTGGAGCCCATGTATAAGGTTTACGTCACGTGCACCTCCAATACTATCTCGGCCGTGCACACGATGCTCGAGAAGAGACGAGGATGGGTGATTTTCGAGAAGGAAGTGCCGGGCACCAAACTTTTTGAGGTGGAAGGCATTGTGCCTGTGATCGACTCTCCGGGACTCGATACTGATATGCGGTTGAACACGCAGGGCCAGGCGTTCTGCACATTGGAGTTTGCCAAATGGAACGTTGTTCCTGGCGACCCTCTTGATGCAGACTGCCATTTGCCAGTCATGCAGCCGGTACCACGGTCGTCGTTGGCACGTGACTTTGTCATGAAGACCAGAAAAAGAAAGGGTTTGAGTGGAGAGCCTACCTTGCAGAAGTATGTGGGCCAGGCCTTGTACTCTCAGATGAAGCAGAGTGGGATCATCAATTGACCGGAATTACGATGATGAACATCAACAAAAGTCACACCTTTGAAATAGATCTTGGGACAGTGACTCGAAATAGTAAATAGTGACTTGAAAATAGTGACCGCAAATAGTTCATGATAGTCTCCTCTTTTTCGTTGGCCCGTCCAGGTCAGGTAGGCTCATATCGTGCCTATAAGAACCCGTACGATCATTGTATGAAAGGAGATCAGCAAGAGACTTGTCTGAACCTCTGTAGCCAGTCAAAAATTTGAATTGGGAAATAAAACGCTTCTGCGTGGTGAGGTGAAGCGTAAGGGTGGACTCGGCCCGTCGAAGCTGGTTGAAAGTATCGATGAGGTCCACCAATTTGACGTGACGGGTGTGTATATTGTCCTCGGTGAAAGAGAGATTCATCTGGGGAACATCAATCTTCAACTCGTCTTCGGCATGGAAACTGTAGGCATCAATGAGATCACCGCTTCGAAGCAATTGGAAGAGGTCATGGAGAGAACACGACGCCACCTCGTCCACACTAAAGAGAGAGATCATATCCTTGACCGATGGATCGTTGAAATGGGGGACAAGGAGCAACTTGTCTCCCGTAACACTGATGATGATGGGGGTTATGAGCCACACATCCGTCTTCAGGTCCTTTTTCAGCTTCAGCTCTGCCCTCACTTCTGTCTTCACAGACTCCACATATTTTTCGTCAATGGGATCCGATATAGAGGCTTCCTGCTTCTCGGGTTCCTCATCAGAATCTATGCCAGAGAGATCCGATCCTGCATCCGAGTCAAGGTTCTTCCGTGCAAGTTCTATGCCATTCAAAACGAGGTCATGATTTTTCACAGTTTCTTTCAAAGTCTCCTTCAAAGTCTCTCCATTATCATCCTCCTCAAGGTTCTCGATCTCATCCTCACTGTCTAGCTCTATCACCTGTAAAGCATCGGACTCCGGAGACTGGGATTGCACAAAATGAGGTTCATGAACCGAGCCTTGGCCATTCACATTATCATTTTCATCCAGGTCCACATCCAGAATATCTGAACCGGCACCAACTCCAACTTCACCAACAACATCATTATTAGCACCTTGAGTCTCACCATCAATATCACTAATATCACCAATATCATCACCATTACCATCATCATCACCATTAGATTCAGATTCAGAATCGACATCTTCGGGCTCCAGGTGCTGATTTCCCAATTCGGTTTCCAGCTGTTCCAATTGGTCCAGATGTTCTAGATCTTCCAATTGTTCTAGGTCATCTGCGTCATCTGCGTCATCTAGCTCTCCACCTTCCACCTCTTCAACATCCTGTATATCTTCGTAATGGACTGTACTATCGTGTAAAACTTGATCGGAAACTTCTGTAACTTCATCTGTGATTTTATCAGTTACTTGGTGTCTGGAGTCTGTATATGGAGCACTAATGTTATGGTTGTCGCTATCGTCATTGTCGTCAGAGCTGAGCTCTTCAAAATGCAGGGGCGGGGCTTCTGAGATCTCATCGTCACTGAGTTGGCTGGGAATGCCTGTATAGGGGTCAGTGTTCATGGTTGAGCGTGGTTTGGCATGGGTATAGACTGTTGCGTAGAATAATATATGGTACTTCGCATGACAGCGCTCCTGCACATACGCATCGGCCTGGGGTTACATTACTACTGTTGATATTACAAAGCTCAAATATCTCCGGTGTATCCCACTTGTCCTTGAATTGTGTCCTTGAGTCGGTTTCTGAAGTCCTTGAGTGGCATCCTTGAGTGTGTTCTTGAGTGATGTCCAATGTGGTTCAATACCAAGTGACTTTTAACTCCAAGCTCATGGTGCCCATACCTTGAAGTTTTGAGGCTCCACTACCGATACTGGCCGACTCGCGTCTCCACTACTGGCATCGTCGTCGCTGGCCACAGCCGGGGCCTCTGTGGCCTTGGCTTCGTCTTCCGCATTGAGAGATGCACTGGTGGGCTTTGTTAGTAACACCTCAATTTCATCAAGAATGCTACTGATGCTCTTGGCCCGTGGACTTTCCTCGTCCTTCTCCTTGGTCTCTTTGAGCACCTTCACAGCCTCGCGCAACTTCTTGGTGATTCCAATGGTGGACTTGGTCAACTCCAACCGGTCGATGAACACAGCACTCTGCTGTTGCGCTAGGTTGCGCCGTTCCCGCTGATACACCTTCTCGAGCTCGTTGATCTTCTCCACCTTAACCTCAAACTTCTTTAGGTGCTGGTTGAGGATGGTGTTGGAAAGTGCTAGCATCTCCCTTTCCTCGTAGTTCGCGAAGAGATGGCTCCGTGCTCCCACACTGCCGAGGATAGCCGTCGAGGCCTCCTGTATTGTTTTAGCAGGGTCCTTGTTTTTGGTTTCATCACCGACTTCCTCAAAGAGCGCCTTGTTCAAATCCTCGTCGCTCTTTTCATCGTCACCTTCCTTTTGGCCGTTGGTTTTCGCCAGTGCTTCTTGCTTCTCAAGACGCTCAACGACAGACTCATCTATCACCTTGGATGCCTTCAATGTTGCTGCCTTGATGACCTCCGGCTCCACGAGATTGGTCATGAAGATCAAGTTGCTGATCACGGGGTTATCCACACCCATCACGGGGAAGTTGGAGGCATACTTGAGGATTCCGGCATCACGGTCGTTTACCCGGGTGTAGCCATCTTCAATTGGCAACCCAAGGAACTTGAGGATACACTCCTGGGGAGTTCTGCTGTTGCCCACGGCTTTGGCAATGGCATACCAGTCGTTTCTGTGTGTCTTTATCGCACTCAATAAATTGGAAAGCTCCTTCGCGTCCCAGTTCGAAGCGTTGTTTTCTGAGGCCGCCTTTTGCTCGGATTCCAGGTCTGTTTTCTGTCTCTTGGAGCCTGGAGCATGCTCCTCGGAAACTCTTTTGCTCTCACCAGGAGAGCCCACCAATTGCTTCAACTTATCGACGTTGACCACCAGCTCCAAAGGTTTATATGTATTGAACGGAAAAAGCCCTCTTGGGGTATCGTACAGCACGTGGAAATCGCCACAGTAGGGCAAGCCCACCTGCGACCCGTTCGGGAGCTTCTCCAAAGCGTATGCTGGCTTGAACAGCGGGTTGACCTGGTAATTGATGAGGCCCCACTTGTTCAAGAACCTGTGTACACGCATCAACGTGCCCACGTCACCCACCAAAGTTCTTCGACACGAGGTCAACGTTAAAAACTCGTTGGGGTTGAGTCTGTATGCGTTGATCATGAAGTTTCTGTAATTGGCGTAAATTTTGGGCGATTTGGAAGGGTGAGACGACTTGAAGAATTCGGGCAATGACTCACGTTCGATCAGGTGAATTTTCTTCATGTTGAACCAGCTGGCATAGGATGGAATCACGATTGCATGGGACTGGCGTATTCGTGAATGGTCATCTGCATCCAAGTCAATGGGACCCTGCTCATCCATAGGCTCCTCCTTGACCGTAGCATCTTCAAAGCGGTCGGAAAACGACTCTTGCTTCAAGTCGGAATCGACTTTTTCTTGGTTTTGGCTCTGGATTTGGTCTGAAGCTTCCAACTCGGCCTCTTTGGCGGGGCTTTTGTGCTGTTCTTGTGGAGGCATATTAGCTGAATCCATTGGGATCACTTTGCCTGGGCTATCCTTATTTTCTGCTTCAGTGGGTGCACTGAGGTTATACATATCAGCATTTCCATTTACATCAGCCGAAATGGAGTTTCCATCATTGACACTGGGCGAAGGCTTGGGAAAAGACCCCCTGCTTCCCAGATCGGAGAAAAGCCCATCGTGGTCGGACTTCTCGGAGATTTGGGCGAAGTTGGAATGGTCATCATGGTCGCCAGGATGAGAAAAGCCGAGATCAGGGTCAAAAAGACCTGGGTCAATCTCGCTATTGGAGTCAGCCACATCCGGGATTCCAAACGCCAGGTCCGGGTCGGAGGGCCCCTTGGAATGAAGCAGGTGACCGTTCTCTGCGGAGTGTTCAGGGCCATTAGCCTGGTTCTGGACGCCATGATCCTGCATATCCAAATCTATGTTGTGCATGGAAATGTCGTCGCCTGGGGCATCTCCGGGATGGTCAAGCATCATGTCAAGCGCATTGTCTTGGTTGTCTTGGTGCTGGGGCGATAGCAATTCGGAGTCCGACATGGGTGTACGGGTGTATGGGAAGACACGGCTCTTTTTGGACGGGAAAAAAAGTGCTGGCGCCTGTTTTTCAATTGAATGAAGTTTTTAGGATGACGAAAGACGCGTACAATTAGTTAGGGGGGCCAATTGCAGCAGATTAGTGACCGGTAGGAAATGCTATACGCACTGGGACTAGAGGCAGAGAGGACTGCAGGATAAGGAGGGAGAAGGGTCGGGGGGCTGAAGTCCTGCGTATACCAAGAGATAAGATTACCGAAGAGGAATACGGTACTTTGGGATTGGATGGTTGGGACGGAAGATGCGCTGGATGATGTGTTGATAGTGGAACCACGGTTGGAAGTTTTGAGTGCGCGGGTCGTGCGCCGCACCCGTTTTCTCCAGAGTATATATATGACGTGCCCTACAGGTGCTCAGCAGAACTATCATGCTTATCGTACATGTAATTTTTCTTCTCTGCAGAAGTGCACGAACCGAGACTTAACTATATGCATCTATATGTATACAGACATGTATTTATGTGCAGGTCTGTTTTTTTTTTCGTATGAGTCTGTTTTTGGTATGGGTTTTTTTTGGTATGGATTTATGGTGGTGTACGGGTCTAGGGTAAACTATGGGATTCATCGGTGGATGCAACCAATATATGAGGAATTTGTGAATTGACTTGACTAGATTTTGAGCTAGTGTAAGTGTTAGTGTGAGTGTTAGTGTGGGCGTTAGTATGGGCGTTAGTATGGGTGCTAGTATTGGTGCTTGTTTAATTTGGTATGTGTGCTAGTCTAGTATGGGTGCTTACGGTGTTTCCTAGAGCTCTATATGCCGTACCTCGTCTAATCCATCCACACTATCAATGGTAATATCACCACCTAAAGCAGTCAATCTTTCAAGTACTACTTTGGGAGTTTTACAAACATTTAGTAATGTGTAAAGGTGTTGAAGTGTAAATATAGCGAGTACCTGTAGAGAGATCTCAATGCATAGTGGCAGATCATACTTACACATTAGAGCTGGTGGTAATGCTGAGTTGGAGCAAAGATTAATATAAAAAACTGTTAGATCCACCACAGGCAGGGCCCTGCCTATGAAGGTATTATGAAGCCTCTCAGTCCGATTGGTTCAGTGGTGGTACGGCGTTTGGCCATCAGAGCACTTCGTGCATAGATGGCCCCTTTCGAATATTCCAGAACAATCCCTACCATTGTTCTGGTGGAGAGTTTTTCGGTTCCACGTTTCTCTCAACGTTATATAAACCACCTCGGTTCCTCTCTTTGAGGAACCATCAACGAATACAAGTTTAGGCAATCCACTTTATAAAGAACATAACAAAAACAGTGTAATAGGTATATCTAGACTGTTGTAAAAGATGGACCTAATGAATAGAGGGGTTGAGTAGAGGCTGACCAGTTAGTGGGGTATGGTAATAGACCGTATTAACAAATTATTGTAGATAGAGTACCAATAGAGTAAACAAGAGTAACAGTGGAAGTAGAGAGATTCGTAGGTCCATGTGGTAGATAGATGTGGTACATGGAGATAGTAGATAATCAAGGGTAATTAGATAGTGGTATACACTAGATACTGTGATATTGTCATACTATGTACGGTGATACTATGTACGGTGATACTATGAACGGTGATATTATGAACGGTGTGACAGTGTAACTATGATAAGGTAATACTAATATGAACTTATAATGACTATGTTAAGGGACTGAGAAGAATTTTGTAGAGTGGTGGCTTCCGCACGGCTAAAGTGGCTCTTTACAACAGGAGGCTGGCTATTGTTAGACACGTGGGGATTAAGCGCATAGTCATAGCCAAACCAGCTTATTCCCAACATTACTACTAGTTCCTACTAAAAATTACTATTAGCACTCCAGCTCAATATATTAGTAGAATTATGGTGTATGATTTCCAGATGAACCGAGAGACTATGTCTGCCACAAATACTATACTCACTAGACACACCAGTCTTTTTATTTACATCGAGTAGTTGGCTTTTTTGAAAGTGGTGGAACTACTTGTTGTGCATGATTTGATTTAAATGAAAGGACCTGGTTTCAGAACAGAGCTTGGAAACAACAGAACAAAGCTTATAAAAGGGCTTGGAGAGCTTAGAAAAGAGCTCAGAAAAGAGCTTAGAGAACTTATAAGGCCAAGGCAAAAAAGGGATGACTATGCACAATACAAAGCCTTTGGATTTCCTTTTTTGAGGTCTATACATGTATAGTTAGTGGTGTGTACACCCCATTCCTTCTTTTCCCAGGCTAAGAATAACACTTTAATTGTTTAATCCGAAACAATTTTAGTACGATTCCACTATTTATTTGCTTTAGACTGATTTTTTTTTGGTTATAATAATCCATGTTAAAAACAAGGATAAAAGAGGTCAATTGGGCACCTCATAGCTTCATTAAGATCTCTTATAATATTCCTTAAGCTTTTGGGGTCTTCTAAATGAAAGTATATATTTATTTATAGTTGTAGATAGACTGCAATAGAATAAATATTGGAGAGAATACTATAGACAATACTAGAAACAATACTAGAGACAATACTAGAGACAATACTAGAAAAAATACTAGAAACAATACTAGAAACAATACTAGAAACAATACTAGATACAATACTACAGAGCCTAGCTATTGACAAGTAACACCTAGAACCTAGGGTTAGTGGTAATTGGACTAGTACAGCAGTACTACACATTAAGGCTGTACAACCATACTACAGTAAACACCGATATAGTCATACTGACATTCTGTCATACGGTTACTATAGCTGATCTTCTGTATCTTGGCTCATAGACTAGTATGGACTATTGATCATTGGGTCATGTCAAATAAGGTCGTGGTTGTCGGTCGTTCTTAGCCTTTCAACACTCCCCTTCATCTGAAACCCCTCCTTAGCTGACATTGACTATACCATTTTGCTGTACCTTTTAATTGTAGCAATGTTATTGTGGGCCTCATGTTGACTCATCTAAGTTCTTGATAAGGTAGTCTATCGAAATTCAAATTAGTCTGCCAAGATGGTACTCCTTATGGACAAAAGAGTGGGGTTGGAAAGTCTCAAACGACACATTCTCTTGGGCGCCTTTCATATATTCCATAAGACTTGGAACTTACAATTTCAGTGTAGGTAGCGTATGTAGTATCTTTGAAAAATTAACTGGTAGATTCAAAAAATTAAAATTATGTATGAAAATAGTACTATTCGAAGGTCTTACAAGGTGTAAAAGAGTGGTGATAAAAAGAAATTATCATAGAAACAATACATAGGCATTTTTAATGGTAGACAGACTAGAAGGTTGTGTAGTAGATGTTGTAATAGATAGTGGTGCATAATTTAGTAGATAGAAACATGCATAGTGGTAGAGTGTAATATATAGACACAATATGCAGTGGTAGATAAAGAAGTAGAGTGTAATAGAAGTGTTAATCATGGCGTAATGCATAGTGGTGCATAGTGTAGTAAACAGCCATAGTAGATATACATAATACATAGCATAGTACATGGTACATTGTGTGATAGTTGGTAGGTGCTTGGAAGAATGGTAGGAAATAAATACATAAGGTATATAGTAGTAGATAGTGGTGGTTCTCAGTGGTAAATAGTATCAACCGAGTATCAGATAGACAATTACATAATATAGACAGACATATAGTAGATAGACATATAGTAGACAGTATACATAGTGGTATAGTGGTATAGTGGTTGTTAGATTCTTGTTCTTACGTCAGGTACTCTGTTTAGTATGCTCATTCACCAATGATTCCCCAGAAAGAGGAATCTGAGCTATTTAAGTATTTGACAACAGCGTCGCCTAGTCAATCGGTTGTTGCTAGATGCAAAGGGGGAAAAGCTTTCCATCCTGGTACCTCGAGCTCATCCCATTCCCTTTTGGTACTTCATACAAAGATGGTAGAGGAGTGGTACAATGGAATGTACATTGCTGGGATTAGACAACGTAGGCTTAAAATACCTCAATTGAGAAAGCACTACCTATGATGGATCTAATAGTGGTATAGTGGTATAGTGGTAACTGCTAGATCCACCATATTAGTTCTCTACCTATTGAGGTATTATGAAGCCTCGTCATCTAATTCTAACAATAGCCATTGTATAAGTCATTCTACTCGGCTATTATTGTACGACGTACCACGATAGCCTGTGAGCTAGAACAATGACCGCTATTGAGTTTTATCCCAGACACCCTTTCTGTCTCAAAAAAAAAGATATATAAGCAGCTCAGGTTCCTCCCTTAAGCCTCCCTTGAGGAATCATTGGTGAATGAGCATAGTAAACAGAGTACCTGACGTAACTCGACAGTTATAAAGTAATAGATAGCAGGTATTTATACTTGCATAGTGGTATAGTGCTAGTAGTAATACATAGTGATACATAGTGATACATAGTGGTAATAATTAGTAATAGACAGTAGATAGACAGACATATGGCCAAGGATAGTATACATAGCGGTAATAGTAGTACTATAGTGGCAATAGATAGTAATACATACTAATAGTAGTAATACATACTAATAGTAGTAATACATACTAATAGTAGTAATACATACTAATAGTAGTAATACACACTAATAATAGTATAGATAATTATAGGTGGTGAATAGTGGATGGTTAAAGAGTGGTAGAAGGTGAGATGTATTAGAGTGTCACTTAGTAGCTACAGTGTGCGGAACGATGTCAGACGCTACACCGAATTCGCAGATACACAGTCTTTGGCCACGAATTGAGCAGCCAAAAAATTAGCAATTGAAGCAGAAAAAAATAGACACACATCAAAGCACAATGAAACATGATGTGACAAAATAAAGCATAGATTCAATAAATCATAATTTAGTTGGAAAAAAAAAATTATTAATGAGGGTACTTGGTAATGGTAATGTGTCTGAGGAGAGTGATGATTTGGTGGAACACGTGACTGCCATGAGCTGCGAGGCCAGACGAGCAAGCAGATAAAAGGACCCCGAACCAAGGTAGATACAGAAGTTTTATATAGTCTAAAAAAGAATTTATTAGTTTAAGAGTCCAAGAAAATTCAAATGTTTCCACAAAAGAGGGTAGGTGGGGAGAAGTGAAGGAAGCAGAGGGAAAGAACGCAAGTCACGTGCGCGCAGTGAGGGCTGAGACCTAATCTAGGTACAGGCCGCGCAGCACCCACCGCGAAAGTAAAAAATTTCCTTTTTCCCTCACCCAAGTTCTTCCTACAAACTACATAGTCCCAATGGTTCGTTACGCTGCTACCCCAGTTAACCCAGCTAAGTCTGCCTCCGCTCGTGGTGCGTACTTGAGAGTGTCTTTCAAGAACACCAGAGAGACCGCCCAGGCTGTCAACGGATGGAACTTGAAGAAGGCCCAAGCTTACTTGGTGGACGTTTTGGACCACAAGAGAGCCATTCCTTTCAGAAGATTCAACCACTCCATCGGTAGAACCGCCCAAGGTAAGGAGTGGGGTGTCCAAAAGGCTAGATGGCCTGCTAAGTCCGTCAAATACGTCCAGGACTTGTTGCAAAACGCTGAATCCAACGCCGAGGCCAAGGGTTTGGATGCTTCCAAGTTGAAGATCACCCACATCCAGGTCAACCAGGCCCCAAAGCAAAGAAGAAGAACTTACAGAGCTCACGGTAGAGTCAACGCTTACCAATCCTCTCCATCCCACATTGAACTCATTGTGACTGAGGAGGAGGAGAGAGTTCCTGCTGCTAAGAGCGAGGAGAAGAAGGCTTTGGCCCAGGAGTAAGTGTGCTGGCCTATGTGGAGTGCCAATGCGCTTGATTCATATATATAATACACTATGTGAAAGGACCCATGTGAGTCTTCAATGTAGTCATCCTTCGTGGGGCATCCTCTGTAGACACCATACGACAAGTGATGAATAGACATATCTGATAGAGAGGTGGGTACTAACAGACACTAAGTGGATACTAAACAGAAAGACTAAAGAGATATTGATACTGGAAGTACTGGTATATAAACCCGTACACCAATTTGTAAAAGAGAAATGAAAAAGAAATGGTAGAGAAGAGTCGATGTATGGTCTGATTCTGTTTTCTGTTTCTGGTAGTTTTTTTTCTCATCCTTCTTTGTATTTTTTGTATTTTTGTATTGAGTGTGTTGACTGGCACATCTGGTGGTTTTGTACAGATGAGGAAGAATGCGAAGTGGCTCTTTTTTAGGGTGAGATAATTAATTGAACCAGCTATTGAACCAGGTCTTGAACCAGGTCTTAAAATGGATTGACATAAAATTAAAGAATTAGAAATAAGAAGAAATAGTATAATAGAGGAATTAAGAGCATTAGAAAATGGAATGGAAAAGGAAAAGGAAATGGAAATGGAAATGGAAAAATCACGAACCAAGAAACAGAAGGATTGGTCAGGAATTAGGAGTAATCCTGGGGAATTAGAAGTAAATCTGGGTCACTGGTGCGAAGTCAGTGCGTAGTGAGTGAGTGAGTTAATGAGTGAGTGGAGAACGCGGACCTCAGTAACACTGAATAAACCATTAGAAATAATCAGTGTGGAAATCCATGACTTCCTGAAAAACACTCCCCAATCATTCCTGTAATGGATCCATTACTCTCACTAATTCATAGTGACCAATAAATTCACCAAAAAACTCACCAAGAACTTTTAGCCATTGACCTCAGACTGACACCAGACTAACACAAGCATTGACTTCAGACTGTCTTCAGCTTTCTTGACTCCACTGGATGTGATCTGGGTCTAGCTCTTGGATAACCTTAACTGAATATTTCCACTTGACAAGGAGAAGCTAAGAAAATACAATTAATCCCTTCAAGCCAGGCGAGTGAATGTTAGAGGTACCCAAATCTCGCTCCCATCATGCTTAAAAGAAATATGATCAAATGCACCAGATTACGCTTCTCTTGGACTCTCGTTATATTCGGATCGAGCAAGTCTTTAATGTGCGTCACTTGGAGTTGGTGTTGGCATACGAATACACCCCGAGGCTGGGATTTCTAGATCAAGTCTGCAGCACATACCCTTCACAATTGCAAGACAATTCTTTTTTGGACTTCAAAGACGAGCCTTTCTCTTGCGATAGTCATGATTAGTATGACTTGGTGACATCCAGAATCACTGCTAGTTTCAATTTCGAGGATACTTTGGTGAGAACTGAGGTTTTGAGATTTAACATTTCGTCTTTGGATTCCACCAACTCCATTGATGGCATGAAAGAGGTGGTTTGAAATGGAAAATATGGAAAATTCCAAACCACTACCTCCGAATTTCTGGTGATCAACCCATGTGCTTCGCTGAAGGTATTGAAAACCAAGCCCAAGTTGCCTTTCCAATCTCACTCACGCAGTCCCCGTAACGTAGTTGTAGTATTATGGTTGTAGCACTAGTGTTAGTACTATTACCACTCCACTACCATTAGTACTACCATTAGTACTACCACTAGTACTACCACTAGTAATAGTAGTTGGGGTGGTGGTAGTATTATTTCTGGTGGTTCTGGTTCTGGTTCTGGCTGTGGCTGTGACGGTTAGTTGATGTTGCCGTTTTGAAGCACGTGGTAGATGGCCACGGCCTCGTTTCGGGACTGCTGGAAACGATTGGCCCAGTACTGGTAGTAGGAATTCATTCGTACAACAAACTTATATGTATGGCACAAGCCAGACCCAAGGGCGTGGGCCAATTGCTCGGTTAACGACATGGGTGCAAATCAGTAGGAGGCAGCAGTCAATTAGGTATTGGATAATCCAGAAATTCAGAAAAGAAATAAACAAGGAATTTGGGGGTTCTGAAGATAGCGTATTATTGGTATACCGCTTTTTGTTTGGGTATCTGTATTGATATCGTTATCGCTTATGTATTTAAGATGGGGTGAATGCTCGCTTAATGTTGGGTGGGTCAGAGTTTACTCTGCTTGTTACGTGCACTTGTGCGAGGAGTCACCACACCAAGCCCCATAAACCAAACTGGGAGATATATATATACATATATAATTATGATTATTCTAAGGGATATTTCGGTAGCACCTGCATCTATTCCCACAAAGTGGTACGCTTAAAAAAAAAAAATAAGGCGGGCTCAATGCTGGGCTCAATGCTGGGCTCAATGTGGGACCCAAAGCCGGTTCTCATGCCGGGTCTCATGCCGGGTCTCATGCTCGACGACTTATATTCCTAGCGGCCTCGTTATGCTGGTTGTGAGCACTGCCCCGTCTACCGCAGCCATGTCCAGGTATTCTAGATAATGTAGTCTACATAATAGAGTAAGAGGTGATAGTATTGGTGTTTTGTATTTAAGTGATAGTTTAGACGAGTAATAGTGTAGAAGAGTAATAGTGTTGACGAGTAATAGTAGAATGATAAAATAGTAACAGAATATTAATACCACAGTATTGTTCTGGTTCTGGTTCGATATGGCGAGACTGTTGGCGTTGGGCTACGGCAATGTCTGCAGGACATACTCCAGATAAGCCAAGCATCCGACCATTCCATAGCCGGGACACCATACAATGGCTGGCACTGGTACTAGGGAGTGCATGCCCACGGTCCAGACCTCTATCCACTATATCTCTATGCACTAGGTCTCTATACAGACCACTATAGAGAATCTAGATGGTCGTGTATTTTTAGGCCTCTGGTTATCATGGTAAGTCTAGTCTGTTGTAACCTTGGTGCCTAGTGTATAGTAACTTTGTGTCCAGTGGGATTCACTCAACAACTTAGATTAATCTAGAAAAGGTATACTGCTATTATATCGGTACACTCATAACAGAATTTCTACAGTCTACAGTCTACAGGCTACATCTACTCACACATATACTTTGACCGGTCTACTCACACATATACTCTACATTATTCTACATTATTCTACAGTATTCTACAGTGACTCTACAGTGACTACAGTATTCTACAGTAACTCTACAGTATTCTACAATGACTCTACAGTATTCTACAGTGACTCTACAGTATAAGGTACGAACTCTATGTACTACAGTTTCTCTTTTGTAGACTGGTTTTGCTATCTCACATGTATATGTATATATACATACATGGAATGAAGAGATACTAGTGTTACATTGCAGGCCAGTTTACCATCTTCTTGGATTCTTGAAGTTCTTTTGAATAGTCTATGACTCAAGCACATGTGAACCGTGATAAGACTCTACTGAATCCTTGATCAAATATTCAACAAGCATAATCTTGTAGTCATGTTCTGTTTGAGGTACTTGAAGAGAAAATCTGGTGAACCTGGTAATACAAGAAAGCACCACCCTACACTACACTTAATGATCGTGATGTAATAGAATCATACTATGAGCGTATCGTAAGTACGAGTCACTCCATTTCAACAAGTGTCGTTTCATTACTAACTCTCTCTACCTTCATATCCTTCCTCACTTATTCCTAGGTCAGATTTCCTATACATTCATAGTACCCTAAGTTCTGAATGCCATTAGTGTCAACTTCATCCTTATGAGATTTTATAAGCTTCGCATCCAAACGATGGTTTGGCTCCATCTTACTATTCCATGGAACTGTAAGTATATTCTTGACGACTGGTTGCCCTATCAGACCTCCCTCCACCATCTCTTGAGCTCCTTCTCTGTAGTCCTCTACTCTGTAGTCCTCTACTCTGTAGTCCTCTACTCTGTAGTCCTCTATTCTATACTCTATACTCTATACTCTACTCTATACTCTTATATATACTATACTCCTCTAGACTCCTCTTGACTCTATACTCTATGACACTAACATACAATCAACCTAGACTCTACATTTGGTATCCTAGATCATTGTAATGGACCACTATAGACTCCTATACTATCCTAGACTATGGCACCCCTTCGACCATAACTGTTGATTGATGCTCGGTCATGTGATACCATGATACCAAGCCCAAGGACGCGACCATGGTATTGACCTCGATTCCTGAAAATCATCAACTTATAAGTATCACACGCACCACCCACGCACCGCCCACGAACCACTTACTCACACCTACTCAACCACTCATTTATTTCACACTCACTTATCTCCCACGCACCTATTACCAATCACGCAACCACCATTACGCAACCACCATTACGCAACCACCATTACGCACCCACCATTACGCACCCACCATTACGCACCCATCAAGTTCATACACCAAAATAATTAGGAAAATTTATAAGACATGGTATACAATTGTCTAGAATTAAATATAGAAATAAATAGAAATAAATGAGTTAATGGAAATGAATAAATTAATGGAACTGGAAATAGAAATAAATAGAAGTAGTGGTGGAATAGAAATCATCAGTGATCTAGTGCTTTATGGTAGATGTGATGAATGGTGTGGGATTAGAAACTGTTTAAGAAACAGGGTGTTTTTAGACGGAGGTGCGCACTGAATCATCATTACTTCTACCACAGGATAGAGAAGTATACAATACGATTGGATAATAGACAACTGAAACGGGCTGCTACAATTGGCAGTTGGATTACTTAGACATCTTCAAAATACACAACTAGACATCTACATTTTTGAACTAGAGTAAATTGCTTGCCTATTATATTTTGCCTGGCTTTAGAAACACCTCGGAAAGACCTCGGAAGTAAATAACACATCACGTGATATGCTCCTTATAAACGTACATTGTCCGTATTAGCCCATACACGCCCGATTCATGGTTCCCACGAATACATAATACTCTCTTCGCCACATAAACCCCAAATATTCTCAAACAACACGATTTTATTTTTTGGGCGCCAAATTGAATTGACCTAAGTTAATAGGTCGGAACTGGATATAAGCCCCGGAACTGCACATAATTCCCGTTCCCACCCCTCAGATCCCAAGGTCACCCCCGGATCCCAACGCAATCCCAGGCCGGAACTACCTCCGCAGCCATTCTGAATCACTACTAACCTCGAATTAGTACCAGAGCTAGTACCAGACATAATTGTATGCATACTACATCCAGACCATGGACTATGGACTATGGATTATGGATTATGATAAACTAAATACTGCATACAACAACTAACAGCATTAACGACAACAGGCATATACTAATACAGATGTATCTAGTAAAGACATATACTAACACAGATACATCTAGCAGAGACACATCTAATGTAGTATTAAATTTTCTTGGGTGGACCCGTCTGGCTCAGAACGACAACTGGTTTGTGCTGAGAGTAACTGAAACGCGCGTAATTATGAGCACACTACTGGCCAATGACCGCGCTCGCTTTAAAATAATCTCACCGCAAAAATCACCCACTACTACTTCATCGATACACCATGGGAGGATCAGGGCCAAAGACTTACTTGGGATGGTGGGGCGCCATGGGCAGCCCTGCACAGAAAAACGTGGCCGTATACTCGGTGTCGCCATACGCCACCAAGCCTTTGAAGGGCAACTTGTATAATGCCTTTTTCAACACCTTTAGAAGAACAAAGAATCAGATCGCATACGTTGTTATCCCCGGCATAATTGTGTGGAACATCTGGGCCAAGGCCAGAGACTATAACGAGTACTTGTACACCAAGGCCGGCAGAGAGGATTTGGAGAAGGCTAACGCTTAGGCTGCTTCGCATATAGTAATAAAGAGCATACAAGTCCGGTGTAGACCCTTGTCTCTGATACACAGGTCAGACAATTACAGATACAAACACCGAAACAGATGGATTAGATCTGATCTGATCTTTACAGGATCTTTAGCTACAGATCTACAGGTCTTTACATATTCCAATATACTCAGAGTACTATTGAGTACTACTTACACCTGAATACATGAACACTACTACCTGAATATACTTATACTGCTTTATGTATATACTGAACACCTCTACTCATCTACTTTATTATATACTTCAGATAGACGCTTCTCTAGCTCAGACTAGCATATTACTTGGATCTCTTGTACACCTTGGCCAAGAACGAAGACAAGACCTCCTTCTTCAAGCCACGCGACTCGTCGATCTGGTCAATCTTCTTGCGCAACTCCTTGACGGTGTCTTCCTCGTACTGCTCGTAGATCTTGGGGATCTCCAACTCAGCGAACAAGTCCTTGACCCTTTGCTCGGACACATCGTCCTTCTTGCCGTAGTTTTCCTCCAAAATCTTGCGTTGGTCGGCATTAACCTTCAATAATGCCTGGTTGACCACCCACGAGCACTTGTTGTCCTTGATATCGGTACCAATCTTGCCGATCTGCTCGGGTGTTCCGAAACAGTCCAAGAAATCGTCCTGGATCTGGAAATACTCGCCCAAAGGAATCAAGATCTCTTTCACCTGTTTCAAGTCCTCAGCACTGTTGATGTCACACATGTACATGGCCAAAGCCACCGGCAAGTAGAACGAGTAGTAGGCAGTCTTGAAGATCACAATGAACGAGTGTTTCTGCAAGGAGAACTTGGACAAGTCCACCACATCCTCGTCTGCAGTGACCAAGTCCATCAACTGGCCCAACTCTGTCTGGAACGTCACCTCATGGAACAAGTCTAACAAGTCCACATAGTACAGGTCCTGGCGGAAGTGTTTCTTCAACAACATGTAGATGGCACCCTCCAACATGAAGGAGTCATTAATGGCAATGTTTCCCACGCCTTCGTTCAAGTACCAGCATGGCTGGCCCCGTCTGGTCTTGGATTGGTCCATCATATCGTCGGCCACCAAGAAGTACGCCTGCAACAACTCAACGGCCCAGCCCAAAAGCGCCACCTTCTTGTACTCGGCCTTATCCAATGTTTCCAAAGGTTTGTTTTTGAGAATGCAATAGGTGTCAATGACCGAAAGACCACGGTTCAACTTTCCTCCGGGTGTGTTGTAGTTCAAGTTCTTGGTGAGCCAGTCCACGGCCTCCTGGGGCATCTTGTAGTCCTTGCACATCTGTTGCAACTCGGCCACGAGCCCGTCGAACTCATCCACAAACTTTTGTTTTGCTGCTGCCTTGTCCATGACTGGGAGGTGGGGAGTATTAGGGGAGTAGTAGTGGAGGGTGTTGGTGAGAGGTGAGAAGTGAGAAAGTCAGCTGGTGGGATGCGAGTATACGAGCACTGGGGCCACATCCGTGCACCCGTGCATTTGGGGGCCAGAGACGATATATCATTGGCTGAACGGTTGTGGGGTGTGGTACCAGCTTTAAGGTAATGAATTGGAATGGTTACGTCTAATGTAGTAACTGTAATTTAGTGGAATAGAGTGTTGATAAGGTGGATGTGGTGTGGTGGTTTGAGTGGTGTATGCAGGTTTAGACGAACCAGACGTCCAGACGAACCACTCCAGACGAATTAGACGAAGAAGTAAACAGCAGTCTACCTCTTATACATTGGGCTAGGTGAAGGCTTTTTTTTGATGGTCAGAAGGTTTTAATGAATTGGATTGATCAGTGGAAGGTACGGTGCTGGACGTATACTGATGGTTGAGGTAGGAAGCGAGGGCCTGGATCTGGTATTGTTCGCCATGAGATCTTTTTTTTTCAATGTAAAGAAAAAGAGGCTTTCTTTAAGCTTTTATACGAGTGTTTTTTCTGCTCGAAATTGCCTATTTAGCCGTACTTAGGAATTATCGCTAGGCTTGTGCAAAGCTTATTGGGTGCTCATTTAAGCCATTAGGCTATACGCAACCCAGAATAATCTTTTCCCCTCGTATAAAGTTCACTTAGTCTCACATTTACCTTCACCCCAATAAAGTGGTGTCATCTTTTAATTTACACAGCTTAAGTATGGGTAGGACATGTGTACTCACTACCAGTGGGCATGAAGAAGCCAGAGAAAAGACTTATTGATCTCTTTTGAAACCTACCTCTTTGATACCAGATCTTGATACCTCTTTGATACCAGAACTTGATGTCAATCTTCAAAAATGACTCTATAAATCTGTACACTATAAACCAGACACTATGCCAGTCACAGCACCCTAATGCTATGACACTACATTGAGTAGACTAGAGTATGACTATAATTCCAATCAATACATCCCCTAGTAAAGTCTATATTTATTAGAGTAAAGAGTCACTAGGACTATAGCCGAGATCCTTATGGGACTATAACCCGGACCATCACTAGGACTAGGACAGGTGTAGAGAATTCACTGGATCAGAGAATATGGAACTAAGACTCAATAGTGGTATCTTGTTGATGCTGCCTTGAATGGCCATTGCTAGGATTAGACGACGTGGGCATTGATACCTCTATGTATAAATCATGCCTATAGTGGTTCCAACAATCAAGTATTAGTAGTGGAGTATACTAATAGCACGTAGTAGGCATAGACTAATGTATAGACATATTCATAGGTGTATTCATAGACGTAGACTTGTGTATAGACATAGACAGATTCAGAGTCATAGTTATAGTCATGGAAATATTTATAGACATAGATATACCATAGTTGTACACTGAGACTGACTCATACCATTGACATAGACATAGGTATAGGTATAGGTATGGTATATGTATAGGTATGGTATATGTATAGGTATAGGTATAAATTTAGACAGACAGAGAAGACCAAGAAGGACATGGCCAAGGGTTCATAACCATGGACGTACCAAGAAGTGAACTTAGCACTACCATAGATCAACTGTATACAAGTAATGCTATTGTTGTAGTTATATCAGATCATGTCCATAGTCAATTGGATATAGAGAGAAGGTAGGTAAGGGTGGGCATGGAGCCAGATCAGAACGTATAAGTGCGAGAAACGTGACGAAAGGTGGACTTTTATATGGAAGTGTATGTAGACGGACCTTCTTAAAATACTATTTGTTTCCTATACCAGCTTCACTTCCACATCTGCTCTTCCACATCTGCTCTTCCATTTCTCATGTATAAGACCATGAACACCACGTATTAAAAGCAGCATTGATTGTCCTGGGCATGTACTGGTCTCATGCTTTAGACTGGATGTCATCATTGAAAAGGTCTTCTGACCAAGGAGGACGATGGGTATATGGAATACACGTACAGTCCGTCTTACTTATGCTGGAAAGTTGGGTTTGTATGGGATACAGAAGTCAAAGTGAATATTATTTATTCGTTGGAAACATCCCAAGCAGGGAATGGTCATTTCTGGACAGGCAGACTTAACAAGCATATAGGAATGATCCTTTTATATTAGCAATAAGAGCATCCACACTTTCCGACACACAGGAATTTTACTATATCTCCACTCTCCTATAATCTACTCCACTCCCTATGATCTACCCTACTCCATATAATATGCTCCACTCCCTATAATCTACTCCAAACCCTATACTGTGGATATACTCTACTATATTGTGGACTATACTATACTCTACTAAACTACAATCTATACTCTATACTCTATACAATGCACTATGTACCATACAATGCACTATGTACCATACAATGCACTATGTACCATACAATGCACTATGTACCATACTATACTCTACTATACAGTGTTTTTCAAAACTATTCAAACTAGTGCGAGAAATTGTTTCGAACCACACTAGCAAATTAAACAAACCAATAATTCAAAAAGTTTCGTACACTTTCGCACATCCTTTCAAACCACATGGCGGAATGTTTTACACCAACTTTCATAAGAATTCAATATTCTGAAATCTTAAATCTGGAGAATTGCCTCATATGTACAACATTTGGGAGTCTTGCAGTACTAATCAAGGGTCAAAACGGACGGAATTGGACTGGGTTCCTTGTTATCCTGTATATAACAACAGGTTAGGGGTGTATGAAACTTTTTGAATCATTGGTTTGTTTAATTTTGCTAGTGTGGTTTGAATCGTTTTGCCGCGCTGGTTTGAATAGTTTTGAAAAACACTGTACAGTAGATGATGAGAACACCAGTACTTATACCAGTTTGCAGGATCAGAGAAAAAGGAATTGGTAATACTGATTCAGATATAAGAAAGGTTTAAATCTTTGGATCTGAGAATAGTGAAGCTTTTTTTTGGTGGAGACCGGTGTGAGCTTAGTCTATGGGGTATGAGCCCTGGTTTTTTAGTACTGGGTATGAGCCCTGGTTTATACTGAGCAGTGTCTTACTGGGCAGTGTCTTAGCAGTACTATTGTAATATTTTAGTAGCGATTGTATGGTTGATGGTATGGACAGTGACACTAATAATAGTGCAAAATCTAATATATTGGTTTTATTTGATTTTATTGGTGGGTTGTATTGGAAGGCTGTGTTGTTGGCTACGGAAGAGAGTAGGTGTGTAGTTCATGGTTTTTCGCAGTAATGACATTGGGTGCAAATATTAGGGAACGCCAAAAATTTAACCACACCTGTTTCGAAAAAATTATGGTTTGAATAAAAGATTTGGAGAGCAAAGTATACATTGGTAGATTTATATGAAAATTTGATTAGGAAAATTTGGGAATACTTGGAGGAGGGCGTATATGCAGGTACAAATATTAAACATGGTCAAGTAGGTCATTTTTCTCCACGAAAATTTCAGTAGACTTCCTTTTTTCACTGATTTCACAGAAAAAAGAGGAGTATATAAGGTATAACATCTAGTACATGGTCATAATAATAATAATAATAATAATAATAATGGATCTCTAGTCTCATCAAAATATATGGACCTTCAAAGAGTATTGTGCTCTATGCAGAAGACCAGCCAGACCATTTGTCCATGTTTCACTATGTTGGTCATACGAACAATAGAGTTGCTACTTCACTTGCCCAATAATTTCTTGGAGTTTGCACGACCTAACTGTTTATATAAGGAGAGAAAATATTTTCTATTCATCTCTGAGGACCATGCAACGATTGCTGCACTCATGACTCTTTTTAGCTAAGGGGCTTTTTAGCTAAGAGGCTTTTTAGCTGAGGGGTTACTCTCGCCAGGTTCTCTTCTTTACTAATCCGTTTGGCTGGGTCTATATACTCGAGGAGTCACGTGATCATATTAGGACTATTCCTCACTAGTTCTCTAGTTTATATACACTCTATGTTTCCACTTCTATGGATTATACTACTTTCCATCACTTACTAGGTCTCTGCTTGCTTACCATCAGTACCCCAGAAGTCCATGAAGGACTTTATAAAATGTGAAGAGCCTTGTCTTTTCCATTTATGCCTATTTCTTGAAACAAGTGAAGTGAATTTCGTTGTTTTTAGCGGATACCCTGAGTTTCAGTACAGAGTAAAGTGTGTGTAGCTAGACTCAGAAGAATGCCAACCATCTAAGGACGTGCAAATTTCCAGAGTATTACTTGGGTAAGAGAAGAGGGTCTGGTTATTGGTGCATATTGGTATAACTCCCTCAATGGGCCTCCAATTGGTTATTTAAAGGATGTGGCAAGGCTTCAAGCAGACTCAGAGGACTCCATAGCACATACAGTTTCCCAAGACTACCGACGGGTATTGAAATAAAATTTGGGGTAAAGAGACAAAAGCATTACTTTTAAGAAAAGGGTTAGGAGAATAAGATAGTACTATTACACACTAGTTGCAGGAGTTGTGTTAAAGATTGAAGTGGTGGTATTGGAAGTAGACGTCTTGGTGGCTGCTCCTTGCAATGCTGGGAAGAATTTGACTTGGATCAACGAAAGCTTGGAAAAACTTCAACTTGTCTGCCACATCTCTGCACACTCTGAAGTATGGGTCCTGGTCAATGGCACAAGGAATTAAACATGAGGTTTTTGGAGGCAAGTTCAAGCCATCAGGGAAGGATGAGGGGAATATAGTGGCGATTTGAACACTGGCAAAGTGGATTTTGCCAATACAGTCTGTTTTGATGAAGCCGAAGACTGCCTTGGCTGTGGTAGTGCCTTGGCTGTGGTAGTGCCTTGGCTGTGGTGGTGCCTTGGATGTGATGGTGGTGATCTGTCTGGAAACACGGACCACAGTCTCGTAAAGTGCAGGGTTCATGTAAGCCAAATCGGAGAAAATGAATGTCTTTTGAGGCTTGAACCCCACGGCGATGATATCCTTGCAGTTGACTATGGTGAACTTCTTGACGTCTTCCATAGTCTGTTTCTGCTAGGTATTCTGTTTACTATGTTCATTCGCCGATGAATCCTCAGAGGGAGGAATTGGGCTACTTAATGACTCAGCCACTACTGTTAGTCAACTATTTGTTAGGAATAATCCTACGAGCACTAGAATTGAGTACTTAGTGTCGGTGGATTCTACCAACGAGGCTTAGCTTAGGCTCAGCCTCAAACCATACCACTCATGGGTATGAGATGGTGTGGAGGTTAGTATTCAAGGAGACTTGAATACTGGACGCTAGGCACCATGCAAGTGGGCGCATGTGATCTGCCCGCGCCAGGGAGAATTCCTGATAAAGACTTCTCCGGGCTAATGTGAAACATTGCGATGTTTCACATCCTGAAGGCCGGCTGTTTCAAGAAATCCCTCAAAGGTTACCCGAAGCAGCAAGGAAGTATATAGAACTAGCAGGTTCGCCTGATAAGATGAATCCTCAGGGATCCCTCTAAGGCATATTATAGTATTCGAATATACAACTGAAATAACTTTGTTTTACAAATCCCGAAGTCCTGCGCAAGTTCTAACACTGTTAGTCTACTGTCAATCTACTGTTAGTCAGTGCTATCAGACACTACTGTTAGTCAGTGATATCAGACACTACTGTTAGTTAACTGTTAGTCAACTGTTAGTCAACTGTTAGTCAACTGTTAGTCAACTGTTAGTCAACTGTTAGTCAACTGTTAGTCAACTGTTAGTCAACTTTAGTCAACTGTTAGTCAACTGTTACTCAGTGCTGTCTAGGTACAATACATGGTCAGTAATACTTTTGGTCTACTGTTACTACTAATACGTACTAGTCTGTACTGCAAGCTAGTCACTATTGCTCTAGCTCATCACATTATACTGGTATCTCGATAAGTCTTCCACAGTTGACGAAGCATTCGGTATCTTTAAGAAACCATTCGGCAGTACCTACTACTGTTTACTCCTGTATCTGGATTATTCTGTCCATATGAACTACTCAGTGGAATGGCCGGTATTATATTGGCCGATGGAGAACTGGAACTTTGGCTATATCATTTTTGTCGAAACTCAGATTTAGGTTCTTTAATTCTCAAACTCTCTAATTCTCAGATTCCCCAATTATCTGTGCCTGGCCTGGGGCCTGAATAATCACATCCAGAGGAAAGAACCGAACTGAACCATTGGAAAATAGATACTCGTAGTAGAGTGCAATACTTAGTAGAGTGCAATACTTAGTAGAGTGCAATACTTAGTAGAGTGCAATACGTAGTACAGTCAATACTGAATACAATTGTTAGTATAGTCAATACTGAATGGTTGAATATCTGAGACTCATTCATTTTAACACCATACTAAGTGAGATATTAACTGAGAGTGTATGGAGTTGAGAAGGCCCAGTGCTTCTGAATACTTATGCTCCGGCCTATTTTCGACTACTAATCAGAATACTCTTCTGTAGTCTAACTACCTTGGAGTATCGACTATCGCGTACTCTTCATATAAATTCTTCGTGTTGGCTATATGGATGACCAATGGACAGTGATTGGCCTAGTTATAGTATTAACCATCGGGTGTTAGGTTAGTTCAGTTCCGTTCGATAGTTGTACCCAGGAAATTCTGCAATTGGATGAGGCCAATAAATCATTAGATTTCAAAAGTGAGTCACTTCAGTACCCGTCAATCGAACGGCTTCAGTACCAGTCAATCAAACGGCACTTTAGTCCGTTAGTATAAAAGCAGAGTTGGTTCACTTCCGTTTGCTCTTACCCGGTCTATGAGACTTGCCCTTGCCCTTTCCCTTGCCCTTGCCATTGTCACGCTGGTCGTATATGTCAGCAGCAGAGTTGGAGTCGTTCTTGCGCATGCCTCTCTTCTTTCCTCCAAAGCCATACTTGGCGTCCTTGGCCATACGCTTGCCGTTGGGCTTTTGTCTCTTCTGAGGCCTGTCCTCGGCCGTGGCCTCCTCCAAGGCAATCTGGAACTCGGCGTCGTTCTCCATGTCGTTGGCCCCTCTCTTCTTTTTCAACGACTTGATCTTCTCCAACATCTCCTTCTTCTGCTTGGACCTCTGCTGTAATGTTTCGTGCTGCACCTTCTTTCCAAACTTCTTCAACTGGCGCTGCTTCTTGGCTTCCTCGCTGGCCTTCTTGTCTGCAGCCTCCTTCATCAACTTGCTCTTCAACTTGTCCATGTGCTCATCAGACTTGACCATCTCGGCAAAGTAATCTAGCGGCCGCGAGAAGGGCACTTTCAACTTTAAGAGCGTCTTGCGGCCCTGCTTGACTGCATCCAAGCCCTGCTTATAGAACACCAACTCCCTCTCGGTATCGTCATAAAGGTCTTTGATGCCTTCCTCGGCCTTGGCTGCACTCAACACCGATTGGTGCTCCACGAACGAGTGCTTGGCCCAGGGCAACTGTATTCTGGCAAGTGAGTCTTTCAACGCCACGATGTTGTTGATGGTGAGTTTGCTGTGGGGAACCACGTCTGCGTCAGAATCGAATTCGGCATCTGAGAGAGGCACATCTTCCTCCTCACCCTCGCCTTCTTCTTCTTCTTCTTCCTCACCTTCACCCTCACTTTCACTATCACTTTCATCCTCACTTTGTATGTCCGACTCGCTCTCACTTGCAGCCAACTTCTCCAAATCCAACTCCTCATCACTGACATCATCATCACTTCCATCACTGCTGCTGCTCTCTTCAGCATTCTCCATTTGTGCCACCAACTTCTTCATTTGACGCCTTTCTTTTCTGGACAACGGCTTGTCTTGTGGAGGGATCTTGGTGTTGGCAGCCACTTTGGCTTCGTCTTCCGAGGACGAGTCCATAGTGGCCTCGGGGTCTTCGAGAACAGGCTTCACGGGCTTCTTCTTGACCGCATCTTTCTTGAGCGACTCCTGGACCTGGTGATTTTTGAGTGCTATATTTAACTTGCCTTTACTCATTGGTGTGGAAATGAGTAGAAAAATATTCCTGACAAAGTGCGATGAGTGCCGGCGTGCGCGGCCCATAAACTCCAAAGTGAGAAAAAGACTTTTCTCATATAGAGTCTAAAAAATGGTCTCAAAAATGGTTTCAAAAAAGATAGTTCACCTCATTCAAGAACTTCTTTCCTGCGCCGTGCCTCCACCACCGCGCCAAACAACTTGGCATTTTCACATCCACCCCTTCATGTTGGCCCTGTTCATCGAAATGCCTGCATATACACCGCTTCATGCTCTTCACCTCAAATGACCCCGGGCACGACATGTACGGTGGATGGTAGTAGCCGATATCTTCGAAATGGTGGATGGCGTCCCGATCAAGAAGAAGAGCTAGCCCAATGGAGTGTACGGGTGCATCTCCCCAACGCTCATAGTAGAAACCACCTGCAGCGTCCAAGTGGTCGAAGTAGTCGGAGTAGGCCTGGCCACGAAAGAAATTCAAGTTGCCGATTTCAAAGTTGCTCCAGAAGTGGCAGAGGTTGTAGTTGGTCTTGGACTCCACCTGCACACTGTGGAACACGTCGGTGTCGTTGGTGGTGATGAAGTCGAGGGCGTTGTTTGGGTGGAGATGCTCAGGGTGCTTGGCCATGAACTCTTCGACCGTTTGCCAGAGCGTGGGGATTGTATCCTCGTATTCCGGGATGGTGATGGTAAAGCCATAGGTCTTGTTGGTGGAGCGGAGAAGCAGGAACGGGTCGTACATGAAGTCACACATGTACTCAACATCGGGCTCCACCCTGAAGTACCATTCGTAGTCCAAGAGCCGTTTTTGCCGGTAGAAATAGCCCAGGTTGAAATGGCACATGTTACGGTACAGCCTCAGGAAGCCATAGATCACGTGACTGGACTGTTGGATGTTCTGTTCCAATTTCTTCAAGTCAATATGAGGAGGAGGGTTCCAGTCTTCTTCCGGGATGAGCTCGTAAAAGGTCTTTCCGCTGGCCATGGCCGTGGTTTGCTGAATGAAGTCCTCGTCAAATGGCACGTCGTTCAAGAACACCCAAGGGTAACGGTACTGCTTATTGAAGCGGTCCTCCAAAGACCTCATGGACAGGAGAGCTCCGGGCAACTCAGAGTTGCGTACTAACATAACAATGGTGGCATTCTCTTTTCCGATTTGCAGTCTGTTTCGGCCCGAATATAGTTCTTCAAAGTATGAGTTGGAGCTGAGCTTCTGCTGCCCGCTGGATGCAGGATTATACCCATAACGGGCCACGATAGGGTCAACATGGTCCGCATGCCCATAACCGCTTTTACTCCGATGCCTTGAAAAATCATTTCTTTCCATCTCCAAATTTTCCTCCTCCTTTACCATTTCCAGCAGTTTCAGTCCCTGGTGTTGGTCCATTTGCACTGGTCTGGAACTCGTATATAGACTCAGTAGTATACTCCATAGCCCAGTCACTTGAGAGGATGGAGGAGAGAGCTCCTTAAGCGCTTCACTCTGGAAGGTATATAGAGAGGTACCATCGCTATACAAAAACGCTAGCACCACTAGTGCTATGGAAATGGCGGGGCGGAGGAACATGGGGTTTGGAGAAGTGAGTAGAATCATGAACACACCGCGCGGGTCACGTGAGACGCTGGAGAGGAAGACGAGGACTAAGCAAAAGGGACTAAAGTTTTGGATTTCGAGGAGTTAGAATTGGAGGAGTTAGAATTGGAGGAGTTAGAATTGGAGGAGTTGGGTTTAGAGTTGAAGTTAGAGGTGGTTGGGTTTTTATGAAATTTAAGGAGTATGCTTTTTAGATTTGGGGTTGGGTGAGTAGGAGTGAGACAATGAGGCAGTATATATGGACTATAGAGGAGAGGAGAGCAGTATTTGGTATAGAATAGTATAGTATAGTATAGTATTAGTGGAGTGCAGGTGGGGTAGAGTACAGCATATAAGATACAGTAGAGTATAGTAATAGTATAGTAATAGTATAGTAATAGTATAGTAATAGTATAGTAATAGTATAGTAATAGTATAGTAATAGTATAGTAATAGTATAGTAATAGTATAGTAATAGTATAGTAATAGTATAGTAATAGTATAGTAATAGTATAGTAATAGTATAGTAATAGTATAGTAATAGTATAGTAATAGTATAGTAATAGTATAGTAATAGTATAGTAATAGTATAGTAATAGTATAGTAATAGTATAGTAATAGTATAGTAATAGTATAGTAATAGTATAGTAATAGTATAGTAATAGTATAGTAATAGTATAGTAATAGTATAGTAATAGTATAGTAATAGTATAGTAATAGTATAGTAATAGTATAGTAATAGTATAGTAATAGTATAGTAATAGTATAGTAATAGTATAGTAATAGTATAGTAATAGTATAGTAATAGTATAGTAATAGTATAGTAATAGTATAGTAATAGTATAGTAATAGTATAGTAATAGTATAGTAATAGTATAGTAATAGTATAGTAATAGTATAGTAATAGTATAGTAATAGTATAGTAATAGTATAGTAATAGTATAGTAATAGTATAGTAATAGTATAGTAATAGTATAGTAATAGTATAGTAATAGTATAGTAATAGTATAGTAATAGTATAGTAATAGTATAGTAATAGTATAGTAATAGTATAGTAATAGTATAGTAATAGTATAGTAATAGTATAGTCCATAGTATAGTACATAGTATAGTACATAGTATAGTACATAGTATAGTATATGTTGAGAGTTGTAATATACACTCCCATAAGTTGGAACAGTTATCAAGTTGTTTTCAACAACTTTTTTAATTGTGGAATTTCAGTGATCATCTCTGTTGCTTGTATTCTTATCTGTATCTAAATATACTTGGAGATCCTTGTAACTTAACACGGCTGTTTCGATGATACCTTATAAGAATATTCGCATCCATTCTTATATGCTCCATCTCTGTCCATTCATCAAACTCTTGCCGACATTGTCTTTTTCTAAGACAATGACCAGAATTAGACGAACGCTAGACGAGAGCCCAGAGAGGCTTGAATCCTGCTTCGCCTCTCTTCAACAATACCCACTATTGTTTCATCTGTATGCAGTCACATGAATATGCAGTACACACAGGTGTACTGATCTCTCAAGTTCAAGAGTATAGTATAGTATAGTATAGTATAATTCACTAGTCATGAGAGTTTATAGCATAATATGGACTATACTACATGAGACTATAAATCATAGTATAGAGTAGAGTGAACTATAGTACATAGTATAGTATAGCATGGTACAGTACCTCTGGTGGAGAGTATACAATATAGAGTATAGTCCATAGTCCATATTATATAGTATACTATGGTATTTGTTATGTTCTTTAATAAAGTGTTTTAGCCTAAACTTATATTCGTTGATGGTTCCTCAAAGAGAGGAAGCGGAGCGGCTTATTTAACTTTGAGAGAAACGTGATTTTCGAAAAAGTCTCCACCAGAACAATCCTTACCATTGTTCTGGAATATTCGAAAAGACCATCATAGTACTTCATACAAAGATGGTCATGACACGGCGTTTACAATGGCCATAGTAACAATCGGACTAAGAGGCTTCATAATACCTTCATAGCCAAAGTCCTGCCTATGGTGGATCTAACAATATTATAGTATAGTGTATTATCTTAGAGGAGTTAAGAGTATCAGTGAAGTATAGTACATAATATAGGGTATACAGTATAGTATAGTATAGTACATAGTAAATAGTACTGTTGTTATGTTCTTTAATACATTTATGCCCAACTAAAACTATGTTTATTGATGGTTCTTCAAAGAGAAAGCGGAGCGGCTTATATAACTTTGAGAGAAACGTGATTTTCGAGAAACTCTCCTGTAGAACAATGGTAAGGAATACTTTAGAATATTGACATGGTGTTTGAACTGGCCAATATTACGATCGGACAGAGTAGGGTTCATAATATCTCTATAAGCAGGACTCTGTGATTGATCTAAAAAGTACATAAAATGGAGTATAGTAAATAATATGGAGTATAGTACATTGCAGAGTAGAGAGAGTACAGTAGAGAGAGTACAGTAGAGAAAGTAAAGGAGACTATAGAATAGTATGTAGTATAGTATGGAGTAATTTAGACAGTATAGACGTATGGACTATTATAATGTAGGGGAGTAAGTTAAAGAATATTAGTATAGTATAGTATCATATAGTGTAGCAGAGTGGAATAGAATATAAGACACTTAATATGAGAGTGTAGCATATATTATAGTACCTGGTATAGAGTATAGTAGAGTAGAGGAAAGTAAAATAGTACAGAGTACACAGTGTAGTATAGTAAAATACACAATGCACATGGATTACAGAGTATGGCAGAGTATAGAGTTGAGTATATATTATAGTACATAGTAGAGTAAAGTATAGTACAGAGTATAGTACAGAGTATGTTAGATGCTTGTTGTCTGTTCACTATGTTCATTTGCCGATGGTGACTCGAGAATCCAACAGGTTAGTATAGATTAGTATAGAATAGTATAGACTATAGGTTAGTATAGATTAGTATAGAATAGTATAGACTAGTATAGATTAGTGGAGTCCATTAACGAATGAAGATAACTCAAGTACCAGACGTAATAACGTTCTAACAAGTATATCTTTAATAGTGTTTATCGAGTTTATAGTTTTAATAGTGTTAATAGTGATAGTATAGTATAGATATTAGTAGTGGAATTAGTATAGGTCATTCCGTATCAAGTAAATAGGCTAGAGTCTTAGTATAGTCTTAGTATAGTCTTAGTATAGTCTTAGTATAGTCTTAGTATAGTCTTAGTATAGTCTTAGTATAGTCTTAGTATAGTCTTAGTATAGTCTTAGTATAGTCTTAGTATAGTCTTAGTATAGTCTTAGTATAGTCTTAGTATAGTCTTAGTATAGTCTTAGTATAGTCTTAGTATAGTCTTAGTATAGTCTTAGTATAGTCTTAGTATAGTCTTAGTATAGTCTTAGTATAGTCTTAGTATAGTCTTAGTATAGTCTTAGTATAGTCTTAGTATAGTCTTAGTATAGTCTTAGTATAGTCTTAGTATAGTCTTAGTATAGTCTTAGTATAGTCTTAGTATAGTCTTAGTATAGTCTTAGTATAGTCTTAGTATAGTCTTAGTATAGTCTTAGTATAGTCTTAGTATAGTCTTAGTATAGTCTTAGTATAGTCTTAGTATAGTCTTAGTATAGTCTTAGTATAGTCTTAGTATAGTCTTAGTATAGTCTTAGTATAGTCTTAGTATAGTCTTAGTATAGTCTTAGTATAGTCTTAGTATAGTCTTAGTATAGTCTTAGTATAGTCTTAGTATAGTCTTAGTATAGTCTTAGTATAGTCTTAGTATAGTCTTGGTATAGTCTAAGTGTAGATTTGTATAGATTCATATATATTAGCATAGTATCAAATAATGTCTAATAGTGTCTAATAGTGTTCATCGAAGTTAGTATTGGTTAGTATAGATTAGTATAGTTTCACCACTTACTGTGACTACTTTAGAGATGGAACTAGATAGATAAGAATTCAGTTAATGAACTATATAGTTAGTGTTATGTTCTTTTAATACATTTATGCCTAAACTATTATATTCGTTGATGGTTCCTCAAAGAGAGGAACCGAGGTGGTTTATATAACTTTGAGAGAAACGTGGAACCGAAAAACTCTCCACCAGAACAATGGTAAGGAGAGTTCTGGAATATTCGAAAGGGGCCATCTATGCACGAAGTGCCCTGATGGCCAAACGCCGTATCACCATTGTAACAATCGGACTGAGAGGCTTCATAATACCTTCATAGGCAGGGCCCTGCCTATGGTGGATCTAACAGTTAGTATAGTATAGGTAATATAGACTAGTATAGATTATGGTGGTTTATAGGTTAAAATAGGTAACATAGGTAACATAGGTAACATAGGTAACATAGGTAACATAGGTAACATAGGTAACAGACACTATAGATTAATATAGGTAACAGAAATAACATAGGAAAAAAAGATCAGTACATCTTAGTATAGCATTATTACAGTGTAAATGGTGGGTATGGATTAGTACGGGGTGGTATAGAAAGGAGCCGATTTTATGTAATGGATGCAAGAGTAGTGGTAGGGTGCGAAGTAGGTCAATGGAACTGGAGTACACTATTATGCGCTACTAATACCACCAAACGAGCACTGTAAATGAACACTCTACACAATATTAATTAGGACCAGTACCCGGCCTAGATGCAGTACAGCAATATAGTAAATCCATACAGTAAATCCATCACCTTAGACTAATTACCTTCCAAATTATATATATCGAAATAACTCAGTAGACAGTGGATTATGGGAACTGAGGAACTGAGGAACTGGGGAACTGGGACTCAATATGGAGCGGAGGAGGCACTGGTTCCTGCACACAATCATACACAGCCAATAGGAGCTGGTCAAAACCAATTACCGCGCACCGTAAGCAGCACCAAAAAAAGCCTTTTCTCGTCACTTAAGCTCCTAAGACAGCATTCCATCTTCAAGTGTGCTTCTCTTCACGCAGATCTGAAACACCCCTGAAATTTCCCTGAAACACTCCCTGGCCATGCTTCGCAAATTGTCTTCCCCGGCCAGGACCCTCAGGCGCTTGGCTACCATTGCTGACCCCGCCGCTAACCCCAACCGTGTCCATGGCGGCTTGAAAGACCAGGACAGAATCTTCCAGAATGTTTATGGAACCTATGGCCACGACTTGAGGTCCGCCAAGAAAATGGGTGACTGGCACAAAACTAAGGAGATTATCAACAAAGGAGATAAGTGGATCATTGATGAGATGAAGAAATCCGGCTTGAGAGGCCGTGGAGGTGCCGGATTCCCCTCAGGGCTCAAGTGGTCGTTCATGAACCCTCCAGGATGGGATAAGAACCCTGGGCCCAGATACTTGGTGGTCAATGCCGATGAGGGTGAGCCTGGTACCTGTAAAGACAGAGAAATCATCCGGAAAGACCCCCACAAGTTGGTGGAGGGTTGCTTATTGGCCGGAAGAGGTATGAACGCCACTGCTGCGTACATTTACATCAGAGGTGAGTTCTACAACGAGACTGTGATTTTACAGCAGGCCATCAATGAGGCCTACAAGGATGGGCTCTTGGGAAAGAACGCCTGTGGCTCTGGCTATGACTTTGATATCTACATCCACCGTGGTATGGGTGCTTACATTTGTGGAGAAGAAACCGCATTGATTGAGTCTATTGAAGGAAAGGCCGGTAAGCCTAGATTGAAGCCTCCCTTCCCTGCAGGTGTGGGTCTTTTCGGCCGTCCCACCACCGTGGCCAACGTTGAAACCGTGGCTGTTGCTCCTACTATCTTGAGAAGAGGAGGAGACTGGTTTGCCGGTTTTGGAAGAGAGAGAAATGCAGGTACCAAGTTGTTCTGTATCTCTGGTCACGTCAACGAGCCATGTACCGTGGAGGAGGAAATGTCTATTCCATTGAAGGAATTGTTGGAAAAGCACTGTGGTGGAGTCAAAGGTGGTTGGGACAACTTGCTCGGAGTTATTCCAGGAGGATGTTCCGTCCCTGTGATGCCCAAGGAAGTGTGTGACCATGTGTTGATGGACTACGATGCATTGAAAGATGAGGGATCCGGATTGGGAACGGCCGCCGTGATTGTCATGAACAAGCAAACGGATATCATCCGGGCCATCCAAAGATTCTCTGCATTCTACAAGCACGAGTCGTGTGGACAGTGTACGCCGTGCAGAGAAGGAACCACGTGGTTGCAGAATATGATGCAAAGATTTTTCAAGGGCCAGGCCACGGAGAAGGAAATTGACATGATCTTCGAGTTGACCAAGGAGATTGAAGGCCACACGATTTGTGCTTTGGGAGATGCCGCCGCATGGCCCGTGCAGGGCTTGATCAAGTCGTTCAAGCCGGTGATGCTCGAAAGAATCGAACAGTTTAGAAGAGACCACGAGCCTATCTCGCCTGGAGGCTGGGTGAAGGAGGGCAATGTGAAGGACGGAGTGGTAGTGAAAAACCCCATGCCTGCAGGCCACCACTGAGAAATAGATTTGCATAATACAAGATAACGAGATAAGAGATAGGACTGGAGAAGTGTAGGGAATTAGAACAAGATAGATTGAATGGTAGGGTGAAGAAAGAGATTGAAGAGAAGGATTGAAGAAGAGAGATTTATGATGAGTGAATGTAACACGTGACCATGTTCAAGGTCACGTGTCATCATAGCACGTGACTACATAATATCAACGAGGCATCACCTCATTCCACCCCATGGACTCCTCCACGCAAGAAGACGAGTATAAGCGTAGGAAGCTCAACGGCTGGGTCTTAGAAAATACAGATGATTCTGTGCAGTATGTGAATAAGCTACGGTCGGAGATTCTCAAAGGCGACCACGTGGGTGAAGGCCACAGTGGAGCCCAAGGGACGCAAAATGAAACCCAAAACAAACTCAAAAATGGAACCAAAGGGGTCCAAAATGGAAGCCAAACCAAAACAAATGGGACCCGAAATGTCACCCAAAATGAAGATCTATTTGGCAAAAAGAGAGGGGAAAATTTGTTTGGTGGAGTGCAAGGCGAAACACCCAAAACACCCAAAATCACCACTCCAGAAAATCACCAAGGTGTGAAACCACTCATTCGCACACAAGCACAAAAAAAGCAGCCAATTCCTAAGCGTGCGTCTCCAGAAAAACACAGTGCGCATCAGCTCCTCGTCGTGGAGCGTGAGTCGCGCGAGGAGACTGAGTGCGAGAAGGTGAGAGAGAGAAACGAAGGTGATGTAGAAGGAGAAGGAGAACGGGAAAGGAATGGATGGGAAGGAAGTACTATAGAAGGAGGTACTCTGGATAGAAAGATAGGAGGAGAAGGAAGTACTATAGATGAGAGTACCAGAGATGATAAGAGAGGTGGAACGAAAGAAGGAAAGGAGGATGATACTATAGAGGGAGGTATCAGAGATGGAAGTAGAGTGGAAGGAGGTATCACAGAAGAAGGTATCAGAGAAGAAGGTACCAGAGAAGGAGATACACATGACGCGACAGGAGAGACGGGAGAGACGGGAGGAAGAACTATAAAAGGAAGTACCCTATATGGAAAGAGTCATGGAAGTACTCTAGATGGAGACGAGAATACTTTGGATGGAGAGAGAGAAGATATTGGAGGATTTAGAAAAGATATTGGAGGATATAGAAAAGACATTGGAGGAAAAAGAGAAGACATTGGAGGAAAAAGAGAAGACATTGGAGGAAAAAGAGAAGACATTGGAGAATATAGAAAAGACATTGGAAGAAAAAGAAAAGACATTGGAGGAAATCCTGATGGAGATGAAACTACTATTCATGAAAAGAGATGTATCAAGAGAGAAGGAGATACGGAGAGAAATGAGGATTCAGGAAAAGCAGAACTTCATACTATGGATGGAGAGGAAGGACATACTATAGAAGGAACTGTTGATGGAGAGAAAGAAGATGGAGGGAAAGGAGATGAAGCTATACTTCTTATGGATGGAACTGCAAATAATTTATGCGAAGAGCCTCACATCAACCTTCCCGTTGGCGTGGACCCCAAGACGTTCCGACAATATGACCTTGCGTGTGAACGGGTCAAGAGCTTTTACCAGGAACAACACCAGAAACAGACGGTGGCTTACAACCTCCAGGCCCGCATCAACTTCAAGACCAAGACACGAGCCAAAATGAGTATCTGGGAAGGCCTAGAGAAACTCAACAAGCTCCTCGACGATAGTGACCCCGATACTGAGCTTTCCCAGATTGACCATGCCCTCCAGACCGCAGAGGCCATAAGGCGAGACGGCCAGCCCCGGTGGATGCAATTGGTGGGCTTGATCCATGATTTGGGCAAGCTCCTCTACTTCTTTGATCTGCAGGGCCAATGGGACGTGGTGGGCGATACGTTCCCCGTGGGGTGCCGGTTTCTGCGGCGGATTATCTTTAGTGAGGCGTTTTCACTGAACCCAGACTCGTCCAACCCGCTCTACAACTCCAAGTTCGGCATCTACACCAAAAACTGTGGCTTGGCGTCGGTGATGCTTTCGTGGGGCCACGATGAGTATATGTATCACGTGGCCAAGGCCAGCCTGACGCTTCCGGATGAGGCCTTGGCCATGATCCGCTACCACCTGTTCTACCCGTGGCACCAGGAGAATGCTTACAAGTACTTGATGGCCGAGCGGGACCACGAGGTGCTTGCGTGGGTGCGGCTCTTTAACAAGTACGACTTGTACTCTAAGGCAGACGACCGCTATAATGTGGAGGAGCTCAAACCCTATTACTTGGACTTGATTGATGAGTTTTTTCCTCACAAGGTGGTGGAGTTCTGAGTAAGTCTGCCCGTAGCTTTGATTTGGGCAGCAGATTTTTATATCAAAAATCGTGCTGGCTACGAATGGGAGTGATGTTCAACTTACGAGCGGTGATGTTCAACTCACGATCAGTGACTTATGGACAATCTTGGTTACCATAATGAACATCAGCCATTGTTACCAATGAACGGGACCAATACTGACATACTGAACGGGACCAATACTGACATACTGAACGGGACCAATACTGAACGGGACCAGTACCGTTGAGTCTGCGTCGGAGGAAGTGGGACTACATGTCAATCATAGAGTGGGTTCAAATATACTGAAAGGAGTTACTGGCTCCGAAATACTTAGGGGTTGAAACCTCCAAAAGCCTCATCATGTTGGTCTTTACTGATCCACCTTCTATACGATCCGGAGATCAGTCTGATAGTCATGAGTCGATTGATGTCTACTAATGTCTCCTGAGTCTAATGTGTCTCCTGAGTCTTTTGATGGCTGGTGAATGGGTACCAGGGAGCTAATACAGTTGATCAGATACATTGACATTGGTTTGGTTGGCCGTCTACCCCCTTTTTTTTGAAGTTTCTGACGACCCGAGAAAACCCTGGTTCGTGGCCATGCTGCACTGGGTAAAGACACTACAACAATGGAACCAAATACACTTTACCTTTTGCTTTAGGAGAAATGAGGGACAGGATGAAGTCAAGGGAATAAAAGAAGTTGGTCTGGGGTTTGTGATTGAAGGAATGGAGCTTGCTGAAGTGGATGGCTCCAACCAATGGGGCCTACTCTTGGTGCCTCCAAAAGTGCCCTGCCACGTGCGGCCGAATCAGTATCGAGTGTTCCTGATTTCAGAAGGAAGCAGAAAGAAATATGCCACGGATGTTCACTTCACGTTGAAACACACCTTGTTTTCTACTCCGCTGAAACACACTCCTTGTTTTCTACTCCGCTGAAACACACCTTGTTTTCTACTCAGCTGAATACACCCATTGTTTTCTACTCAAGAAGTGAAAAGTGTTGAAAAATTATATTAAAAAAACGATATCAAAGTTGAAAGAGAAATAGAAGCTATATGCAAGAGGGTTTTTGTCCGGAGAACTCCGGTGTTTGTCTGGAAAGAGAACTCGTCTATTGAATAATGGAGATCATACCAAAGTATTGCTCGATGTTGTGAGGTCCTGGGTCCTTCCACATATCGTCATAGGTGGTCAAGATGGTAACGTCTCCACCAGTTTGGTCCATGATGGATTTGAGAGCAGCCAATTGGTTGGCTTCGCTGGGCACGTTGTTGCCGTAGGTGTCACCCTTGTGTGGATAGCCAGTTTCACTGATATAAGCTGATTTGGAGCATACGCGGGCCACCTCGTCTCTTTGCAGCACCACATAGTCTCCGGCCTGGTTGGCGTATAAGTTGGCATTGAAGTAACTGTGGGGCTGCACGGCCACGAAGTCGATTTCCGAGTCGGTACACAATTCAGGCGAGTTGATGAAGGTTACTGGAGGTTCAGCTGTGGTCACTGGACCCGAGTAACCTGCACTCTTCAAGGTGTTCTTGACACTGGAGATCTTAGAGATCAAATCGGACACCAGACAGAAGCCGGAGTTAATAGCTTCATTACCAATGGTGATGAAATCAAAGAGGTCCCAGCCATTGGTATTGGCCCAGTTGACCAAATCGGAAACACTGGCATCGATGGAGTCGACTCCAGCACCTGAGATCCAGAAGCCTTGGTTGACGGTGATTCCCATTTGCTTACAGAGAGGAAGCACGGCCGTGAGAGAAAGACAATCAGTGCTGTATAAACGGATCTTGGAAATTCCTTTGGACTTGATGAGCTGGAGATCCGTTTGAATGGCCTCATAGGTTTTGCACGAGCGATCATTGGCGTATGGAGAGTAGACGATTGTTCCTGGAGCAGCGATTAAGCCGGGGGAAGATGTCTGAGACGATTCTGGAGTGGTGGTTTCTGAAGTAGTCTCAGAAGTAGTCACTGGAGTCTCAGTCTCCGTGGTGTCAGTCTTAGTGGTGTCAGTCTCAGTGGTCTCTGTTTCCTGGTTGGGCTGTTCAGTGGTGTTTTCAGCGGGAGTGGTGTTTTCAGCTGGAGTGGTGCTTTCAGCTGGAGTGGTGTTTTCAGCTGGAGTGGTTGGAGCAGGAGCATCAGTGGTTGGAGCAGGAGCATTGATTGGAGTACTGGTTGAAGGTGTAGGAGCAACTGGTACAGTAGGAGCAGCAGGACTAGGAGTGGACTCAGCTACCACTTTCTGTTGATCCTGGTTTTGGTTTTGTCCCTGATCTTGACCCTGATCTTGACCCTGGTTTTGACCTGCCTGGTCTGCTTGATTCGTAGGTGTTGCCTCGGATGGTCCTGCATTCGTGGGCGTAACGTACGTAGAAGTATTGATCACCTGTGTGGTGGCCCATTGGCCGTCAGTGAGTGTATAAGTATACGTGACACCATCGGAAATGAAAATCTCAATGGGTGGTAACCATACTGTGGTGGTTCCGGTGATATAGGTGGATGTGGAGGTGACAGCAGGGGCCGTATGAATTCTGGTGATGAGTCTGGGAACGGGAATAGCAAGGATACACTGGAGGAGGAGGAAAACAAACGGAAGAACGTACATTATCGGTGATATTTTTGTTTTTGTTTGTGTATTGGTTCAGTAATAAATTGTGGAAGTAGTATTGGGTCTAGTATTGGGTCTAGTATTGGGTCCAGTAGTATAAATAGGTCCGGTAGTATATTTGGATCCAGCAGTATTGACTTTAGTAATTGGATCCAGTAGTATTGACTTTGGTAATTGGGTCAGTAGTATTGACTTTGGTAATTGAATTCTGTAGTAGTGGGGAAGGAGTGTGCCTGATTAGGAGTCTATTGAATAAGGTAGGAAAAGGATAAAAAAGGATGGAGTGGAAAGGAGGAGGGAGGGGAGGGGTATTTATATTGATCCATGGGTGGCGACAGGCGTTAGCGAACGGCTGCATGAATGGCTATAAAGAGAAGCAGCCAGGATCGACGGTGGGTGGAAGTAGCCGGGGTTGCAGCGACCTGCGACCAGCAAACTGGACGTTTTGGTTGGAGTTGCACCCACCAGCGACCGGTGCTGGCTGCAGTATGATGGTACTGGCTGCAGTATGATGGTACTGGCTGCAGTATGATGGTACTGGCTGCAGTATGATGGGGCTGGCTGCAGTATGATGGTGCTGGCTGCAGTATAACTGTGCGGACTGCAGTAAGATAGTGCGAGATGCAGTAAGACAGTGCGAGATGCAGTACGACAGTGCGAGAATCTGTAGTCATGCGCGGGCTGGCGCAAGGTGGCTGCGAATTAAGCTTGATTTGGAAAATAGATGGAGTATATACAGGTTTAAAACAACTATATACAGAATTTTACTCTTATATATATCTATGCTACTCTGCAGAATTACTGGCTGCGCGCTCCCTATCCGGAAAATTACCAACCACTTTGATCCTGGCTTTTCCAAATCGGGTCATTTCATATGCACCCCGAGGCACCCTCTATCAGTATAGGCCCTGATATCGCCAGCATATCCCGGTGCCGTATGCAGGTCCTCGCTGGTACTCATCCCTAAGTGAATAGATTCCACTCACATTCCTGCTGCTATCTACCCGTTTATCCGTTTTATGTGTGTGGTACATTTACAAACAGTTGACCTGGGCACTGGCTCATAATCTCGTCATTCTTACCCTCGTATATGAAAATTCCATACATATGTTATTATCACATGGCCATCGGAGATCATCCAATGTATGAGTGTTAACAATAGTCAGGGTCCAGCACGCCGGTCAGGGTCTAGACGCTGGTCCATTGTTTCGAGATTGTTTCAGCCTTGTTTCGGGATTGTTTCAGCCTTGTTTCAGCCTTGTTTCGGGATTGTTTCGGGATTATTTCAGCCTTGTTTCAGCCTTGTTTCGGGATTGTTCCGGGATTGTTTCAGCCTTGTTTCAACCTTGTTTGAGGTTTGTTACAGTACTTTAATCTTGTTTCAATGTAGTTTCACTCTTGTTTTACGTTTGTTTCACGTTTGTTTCACGTTTGTTTCACGTTTGTTTCACGTTTGTTTCACGTTTGTTTCACGTTTGTTTCACGTTTGTTTCACGTTTGTTTCAATACTTTAATCTTGTTTCGTCTTTGATTCAGTAGGATCCCATACTTGTTCACCTTGTTCTATGCTTCTACTTTATCAGAACCATCAAATTTGATCTGTTCATCTACAGTTGTTCCTACATATTCCTTCTGCTTAATGAAACTATACACGTTAACCATGGTCCTGCACCCAAGCATGGTTAATGACCCATTCAACGGCCTGTGCCTACAGGCTTCCCTGCAGGTTTCGATCAATGGTTGGTCAATGGATGGCCAGTGATCGAGTCTCTGATTAATCAATGGTCAATGGCCAATGGTAGTGGCAGTGGTAGTGGGCAGTGGTGATGGTGGTAGTTGGTAGTGACAATCTGCATACTGCATATCAACAGCTACCCCAAAAGCTCAAACACCTTCTCCACCGTCTCCTGCTCGAGCTGCCCACTATTCTTAAGGTACTTCAAAAGCGCCTTGATCAATTGCACGATCTGGTCGTTGGTCAAGTGGAACACGGCCATCTGTAAAACACTGCTCAAGTTGATGTTGCTGGACGCAATGAATGTCTGGTAATACAAGTAGGAGAACGAGCCCATCAAGAACTGACAGTCGAAACGGTCGGTCATTCCACCGTGGCCCGGGATGGTGTCGCCGAAATCCTTGATTCCAAAGGCTCTTTTGAGCCCCGAGGCGAAAAACCCTCCGAAAGGCGCTATCAATGATGCAAACGTGGCCAAAACTGCCGCATGGAAGTATAACGGCTTAAAAAACAACACTTTAGTACCCAACATCTCGGCCACATTGTCTGGGAGCTGGTACAACTGCAGAATGAATACTGGGTTGGGCTCACAGTGTGGATAGTTCCAGAGAGTCGTTGACAAATTGGTAGCAGGACAAATGGTATAGTCAATCTTGGAGAAAAAGTCACTGATAAGCACTGCTGCGATGCTGGTACATACCCAAGCACCCACAAAGCCCTCCACGGTCTTTTTGGGCGAAATGGCAATCAATTGCGTGCGGCCAAAGGTGATGCCGCAGAGGTAGGCGAAGATATCGTTTACAATTACCAAGGAACTGGGTAAAATCAACCAGATGATGCCGTTGAAGATATTATCGATGATCAAGTGACTCTGGAACACCACCACAAGCAAGGTCATGTGCGTGGCACACAACTGGGCAAACTGGAACTTGTAGAAGCCCTTTTTGAGCGTCCACACAAAGAAAATGAACCCAGCCAAGTACATAGTGTAGGCCACGAGCTTGTGGTTCTTGTACCAGAAAATCAACACGTCGTTGGCGTAAATGCTCTTCAAAAAGGCGAAGATCGACTCGCCGTCCAAGTAGTACACTGTGGTGATCAAAAAGTACCAGTTCAACGCCTTGTTGAAGGGCAAATTCTTGTCCCTGGCGGGCTCGGAGGTCAAGGCAATGATTTCCTTGAAGATGAGGATCTGACACAAGATCACAAAGAGGATTATGGGCAAATGGCCCAGGGTGATGAGCACCAAGAAGCCTCCGATCATGACGAGTGACCAGATTGTGCGCGTAATGAAGGCCTGTTTTTTGGCCAGTCTCTGGGGGGTATCAGCCGAATTCTGGGATGATTTGGGGGAAGTTTCAGTGACTTTCGGGGACTTTTCAGTGACTTTGGAGTCACTTCCGGGGGTCTTACCGGGGGTCAGTCCCAAGGTCAGTCTCAGGGATGCGTCCTTTTCGGCCGGTTTGCTGTTTCCCAATTGGGAATCCAGTACAGCATTATTCAACCCCTTTTCAACCTTTCCCAATCCTCCTCGGGATCTTGTGGTGGCGCTAGCTGATAGATGGGGCTCAGCGACATTGTCGGTATCGGGGGCAGCGACATTCTGGGGCAGGTCGGGAGCCACGGGCTCGGAACCATGCTGCTGTGTGGGGGACAAAGACATTGTCGTGGGAAAAGGAGACAAATGTCGTGTTGTTCTATATCAGGCACTGGAGGGCAATGGCGGTGAAATGCAATGTCTGATGAATGTTATGGTGGTGATTGGGTGGGGACGACGTTGAGCGCGGGCCCGGGAGTGCGTATTGCTGCTGGCACCTGCGCTGGGGTTGCGACATTTGGCGACATTTTCGTTTAAATGGAGTCAAATGACGACATAATGTCGCACTACAATGTCGTATCCAATATGCACCCAATAACTCCTTTGTTTTTGTCTTTAAGCTTGTGTTGCTTATCCTTTGCCACCTTAATTTATGCCCGGCTGCGGTCGCACACCCGTACACCACAAGCCGCAAGATATAAAAAAAAAAATTAGAAAACATCTGTACACCACAAACGCTTAAAATCTATAAAGACCTGTACACTCTAAACATCCGTACATCAGGTAGTACATTGAGGAGTAATATGGAATTGATGTATATGCAGGAAACAAAGTTTATTTACTTTTGAAACATTCTGAAACGGATAGACATGTTGATTAAAATCATTGATAAGTAAGAAATTAGCACTTAAGTGGTTAAGCTTCGTTTAGACGAAAATGGAGAGATTAGACATTTAAACATACACAACTGGACAAGTACACCTAGACAACTGGACAAATTTACCTAGACAACTGGACAAATTAGACTTGATAAATTGGTCTGCCCAAAGACCCGTGCACCAAGTCTCTGCGATGGCCATCACAACCTACAAAACTGTCGCTTGCAAATATCTATTGTACATTGTATATCCTTGTGCCAATATTGGCAGTGCACCAAATGAACCCAAGATGAAGAGCCTAAAAGAGGAAGTTCTTCCTGTTGCGGCTACCCTTCTTGCCCTTCTTCTTCTTACCCTTGTCCTTATTCTTTTTAGCAGGGGCTTTGGTAGAAGCAGCATCGGTCATGGCATCGTCGGCCTTGGCTTCATCGGCCTTGGTTCCAGTAGCATTGGTGTCGTCGGTCATGGCATCGGCACCATTCTCCTGTGCAGCTTTGGCGGCCTCCTCTCTTTGTTTCTGCAAGTGCTCCAAGCCCTTCTGAGCCAAACGGGCATCTCTGTCCTCAACAAACTTGGAAAATTCACCCTTTCTCTTGACGCTCTTGGCCCGCAACTTGGGCTTGGATCTTAATGATTTACCCATTAGCTGAAGAAATGTAGTAACGCATTGCGAAAATCTGCGCACAGTGCACTCATCTCATCTCCCACTCGGCCGCGGTCAATGCGTTTATGAGTGCGGCACGCATAGGGACCGGTCAAACTTAGAGTAAAGTCATCCCAAAAGACTCCAACTTGGTTTCACTGTAAAAGTGAATCTGTACTGTGGGGAATGTATGCAGTAATAATCATTCATTACCTGTCAAGTGTATTGCCCGTCTTATATGCGATTGGGTGTCAGGATGTATTGGGTGTCATGTGTGATTGGCTATGTGTGGCTGCCAACCGTACTAAACCAAATGCCATTAGTTGTCTCACTATTTTCGTTTTCCTTTATCCTTCAGTAGTTGCTGCTTCACTAAGTCAGAGAGTCAAGCAGTTATGGAGCTGCAAAAGTGTATACACCGAGGGTGGGGATCCTTGGCTTCATATATTCGAGCCAAGGGTTGTGCGTCTGCAAATGCACGGTTGCGGGTGCTGTAGACTATGCGTTTGTGAACACACCCCGTTTCAGGTTTGAAACAAGTAGCTACGCTTCAAATATATAAAGCCTCCCACGCTGCACCTAGTTCCGTAATTAAGGAAGACAGAGTACTAATGGTCCACGTCAGCTTTTTTCCTAGCTAAGTAGCTGGATCAGGAAAAGAAGTAAACTAGGACCAACTTGAAACTGTTTGGGTATTAGGATGAATGTTATTGGTCGTTTGTCATTGGCTGGTCGATGGACAGTACAATGTTGATAAGGAATAGATCCGTTGTTCAATATACAGTGCTATATGTGGAAGCGCTATATGTGGAAGTGCTATATGTGGAAGTGCTATATATGAAAGTGCTATGCGTGGCTTACTAAACACTCTTCAGCCAAATACATTCCAATATGCAAAGGGTGAAACAAATAGGGGTTATCCATCATTTGTTGCCTTGGCATTTTTAACTCCGTTCCCAGCAAGTAGCCTTGCAGCCGTGCCAGGCGCCGCCGGTGCAGTCCGCGTGCTGCGGAGACGAAAATGTCGCGCACATCTTTCCGCGACATTCCCTCATTCCGCAATGTGCAATGTCGCACCACCTCCCAGATTTTGGGCTTTTTTCCCGCGTGATTTCATTCCTTACCACAAACTACTTCTGTTTATTGACGTTTCTATCCGTTTATGTCTACTATCCAAAACTTAAATTCATTTGGTATGTTTCTATTCAGCCTGGGTGTTCTACCCACCAGTCCATGGTTCTTTTCAGGTGCAAAACCTTTTTTCCCAGGGGCATGAAACTCCACCCCTTAGTCCGAAGTTTAAACTCGGAATGAACAGCGCAGAACAGCGCAGAACAGCCCCAAAGAAGGACGGTGAAAGTTTTTTGATATCCAGTGATAATATCAGTGGTCGTATCAGCGGTAATATCAGTGGCAAGGTCCAGTGATAAATGTTCTTTTGATATCTTGTGGTGGATATCTAATGGTCATGTTCAAGGACTTTTCAGGGGATTAGTTCCAGCCGAGTTTGTTGTTGTGTGGTCAGTGTTTGTTTCAGTTGGTCAGTCTCATTTCAGTGATATCGTTAATGAACTTGTGCCCTGTAATGGGCCCTCATTTTTGATCTGCTCCTGATTTGATTAGTCTTTAATATGGGACCAGCTGTGACCGCCACTCACCAACTACTACATTGCCTAAAACTACCGTTGAAGACCGGTAGTGTCTCTCTGGTGAGGACCAAACCCTTTACTTCATACTAACGACAGATCCATTCGCCGATACTGGTGATTCTGAAGCTCAGAACACCAACTACATCCATATCCGTATCCAGCAGAGGAACGGTCGTAAGACCTTGACCACTGTGCAGGGCCTTCCAAGCGAGTATGATTTGAAGAAGATCTTGAAGGTGTTGAAGAAGGACTTTGCTTGCAATGGTAACATTGTCAAGGATGACGAGATGGGAGAGGTGATTCAGATGCAAGGAGATCAAAGAGTTAAGGTGTCGGAGTTTTTGGTCAACAAGATCATGATGCCTAAGAAGAACATCAAGATTCACGGGTTCTGAGCCAGTCTCGTGCCGGTTTATATAATAAGCCTTGACTAACCAGTAGCTCAGCTACATCTGTAGGAGCCTTGATCCAGGCCTATAGTGACGTGTACCACAAAAGCACATAAGTATTACGTCAGAGCAGTCTAAAGCACGTGTGCTTTGTATTCATATATATATATATATATATATAAATATATGTTTATGTGTGTATATTGTCACGTGAAATTCACGTGACCACTACCATACCCACGTGACTCGCACATTAACTCATCTAAACTACACTATAAACCACATGCCTGGCGACCTTAACCTCAAGAAATCATGGAACCCTGCGTTGCTCAAGAACCAGAAGAAGGTTTGGGAGCGTGAACAGGAGGCGCTCAAGGAGTACCAGGCCATCAAACAAAAAGCCAAGGAAATCGCCCTGGAGCGGGAAAAAGAGGACATGCTCCGGCTCCAGTACGGCTCCGACCCCTCGCTTTTGCCCCTGAAACACAAACTCGAGCTTAACAAACTTGGGTGGATGTATGACGGCCCCAAAGATCAACCCAAGGAAGACGAGTCGGGGTTTCGGGAGGTACAGGAAGACTTCTTAGCCAATACCAAGGAAATGCAGCTGCTAATGTACGGTGAAAAGGCTGTAAAAAAGACTGCGAGTCGATTCGACCACGTGGCATCTGTCGGAGTATTCAATGCCGCTCCTGCAGTGTTGACGGATGATCCGTTGTTAATGATTAAGCAGCAGAAGGTGAAACAGAAGGGGGGTCATATGGAGGAGGCGAGGTCAAATCTGAGGCTGAATCTGAGGCCCAGCCATGAAGAACATAGAGGGGGCGATAGAGACAATAGAGACCATAAAGGAGGGAGAGATAGGAGAGAGAGAAGTGGACATAGAAGTCAGAGAAGTGATCATAGAGACTATAGAGGAGACCATAGAGATCATAGAGAAGAGCATAGAGGTGATCATAGAAGTGAACATAGAAGTGAACATAGAAGTGAACATAGAAGTGGGAGTCATAGAAGCGAGAGAAGTGGACATCGAAGTCATAGAGAAAGAAGTGAAAGAAGTGAGAGTAAGAGGGAGAGGGAGAGGGAGAGGGAGAGAAGTCATGGAAGACGCCTGCATAGAGACAGGTCTCCGGATTCCAGGAAAAGGCACGGGGAAAACGAAAGGCCACTTGAATAGAAGCATAGATTCACTTTGAGTTTCTGTTCACGAAGATGCAGTCCACGTTGGCTTTATCGTGGAAAGATGTGGACAGATGTGGACAGACGTGAACAGACGTGAGCAGAAGTGGATATAAAGTTACAGGACGTTGACAGATGTGGACAGATGTGGAAAGATGTGGAAAGATGTGGACATACCTGAAAAGACTTCGGCACGTCGTCATTCACATCAGCAAGAAAACCAATGGTATAATGTCAAGATCTCCCTCAAATAAGGTCAAAGGTTTGATGACATTCCCCCTTTTTCTATTATAATGCCAAAGGCATATATCCACTCCTATATATAAGATATAGGTGGATATTGATATCTTACGCCGTCCTTAGCCGTATGATATCTAATGTTAGATCCATATTGGCAAGGCACTACCCATAGAGGTATTATGAAGCCTAAGCCGTCTGATCTATCAATGGCCAGGCCATCATCATACGAATTACTATGATGACAATCCTTACCATTATTCTGATGGAGAGTTTTTCGATGCCATGTTTCTCTTTAAGTTATATGAGCCACGTTAGCTTCTCAAAGTCTTCAACCATCAACGAGTCCAAGTTTAGGTAACCAACCTATCTAAAAGACCATCAAGTTCCCTCTTTTGAATTTCTTACATTATGCCTAATGTGTTATAGTGTATTCAATGTCTTTTACTATGATTCAAGAGTGCTAAAGAGTTTTCAATGTCCTTCAATGTCCTTCATTGTGTTTCGATTGGTTACAACTCTGTTTCAGATCTGTTTCATTTTGTTTAGAGTCTTTTACAGTGTTTCAAAAGTGTTTCAAAAGTGTTTCAAAAGTGTTTCAAAAGTGTTTCAAAAGTGTTTCAAGAGTGCTTTTCGTCCCATATACCCTTCTTCAACGGTACAGCGGAACAAACCAACAGTTTCATATGCATCGACACGGTAACCATTCACATCGAAGCCAAGCAAGAGTTTCTCGACTATTCTATGTTCAATACATACTGTTAGATTCCGGTTGCGTCAGGTACTCTGTTAACTATGATCATTCGCCGATGGTTCCTCAGAAGGGGGAACCTGAGCTAATTAAGTAACAAAAGGGTCATTAGATGAGCCGATGACATGAGATGACTAATTGTTCATTTGGTGTCAAAAGAAACGACTAACAAAAGAAACTAACAGTCAGTCTCAGTGGCGAGTAGCTGACTAGTCGACTTTCGTAGGCTCTGAAAATACCGATGGGTAGTGAGTCTACCCATGGCGGTTCTAACGCATACCATAATAAACTTTGAGACGTAAGGAATACGTTGCGAATGTAGACTAACAGTGGGTGGTTCCTGTTAAGTCCTTAGATTTGTAGCGGGGTGTTTCAAAAGTGTTTCAAGATGTTTCAAGATGTTTCAAGATGTTTCAAGATGTTTCAAGATGTTTCAAAAGTGTTTCAAATATGTTTCACTATGTTTCACTATGTTTCACTATGTTTCACTATGTTTCACTATGTTTCACTATGTTTCACTATGTTTCACTATGTTTCACTGTCTCTATCAGCTTCGCTTCAACTATATTTCACAGTGGCTCTCCCCATTTCAACTGGTCTAAGTTTGTTAACAGTGTTACTGTTAGATTCTTGTTATTAGATTCTCGTTGGTGCCAGGTACCCTGTTTACTATGTTCATTTGTCAATGGCTGTCCAGCGGGAGGAATCGGGTTACTTAAGTCGTTGGTGGTGGAGTTAGCTTATGCTGCAGGTTTGGTTTTCACTAGGTGCAAGGAGGAAGACTCCTTAGTCATCCTAGTACCTCTCTCATCCTAGTACCTCTCTCATCACATTCATCCTAGTACCTCGTTCAATGATGGTAGAGGAGTGGCACAATGGAATGACCATTGTTAAGATTAGACAGCCTAGTCTCAAAGAAATACTGTTCCAAAGAAATACTGTCCCAAAGAAATACTGTTCCAAAGAAATACTGTCCCAAAGAAATACTGTTCCAAAGAAATACTGTCCCAAAGAAATACTGTCCCAAAGAAATACTGTTCCAAAGAAATACTGTCCCAAAGAAATACTGGAATAGTAGAGCACTATTGAAGGTGGATCCAATAGTCACACAATATTTCGTATCTGTTGCAGGTCAGGTTTAACAATATTCACAATGAAGCTTTGAAATACCTTTTTTTTCCAAATTATTTTAGCATCTTATGCATAATAGACACTCTGGAGAGTAGCAACCCCTGGAAGCCACAAGTACCATGACCTTTATTTTGCAGCAGGTGGTAAGCATTCATCAAATAGTCCACTTTCTGGGTGTCCAGACAAGCACCTTTGATACCGTTCTGATTAATGGCATCACATCTAACACCAGGCAGTCCACAGGCCCAGCCGAAAATACCACCAAATTGCAGGGTCTCAGCATCGGGCTTGGCAACACACTCAAGACTAGCCTCCATAAAGGCACAAACGTCACCCAGCTCTGAAGAAGAAGCAGCAACAGAGCTAAAAGACACATCGTTGGAGGAACCGTGTGTTTCAGAAGCAATGTTTAAATGTTCAGTAGCAGCAGCAATGGAAGAAGCCGGTTTTTGAACATGGACCGAGGAGGACTAGTGAACGGCAGAGGAGGACTAGTGAACGGCAGAGGAGGACTAGTGAACGGCAGAGGAGAACTAGTGAACGGCAGAGGAGAACCTTGTTGACGAACTTCAGAGGAAATGCTCGAAGCCTCAACACTCAATGGAGCATCAGAAAGACGGATCTTATCTTCATCCACAACTTTCACGTAAAGGTGCGACTTTATGCATCCCCTATCGTTACTTTGCAGAGCCTGGAAAATTAAGAATTTGTTTGAGTCTTTAGGTTCAGGGCATGCGAAGGCCCAACCATTCTTGATCATTCGTACTCTTGGTCTCTTTACTAAATAGGTGTGATACAGGTTTTAGAATAGGGACGTTGGGGCCCTATAGAATCTCTCAACGAAACTACATTCTGCTTGCTATAGTTTCGGACGAATCAGTGACGTTAGAATAGGGGAATGGGTGTGTCATGGGATGCTGCATCATGGAAGGAAAATATCAAGTGAGTGATGAAGCTGAAGTTGGCCAAAAGTTACGATAATGTTTCGAAAGGTGTTACTGTGCGTGTTACGAAGATCTTACGATGGGTGATACGAAGATCTTACGATGGGTGTGGCTAGTCAATGGGATTATTGGGTGCACTGTTTCAAAGTGTCTTTATGTGTTTCCATAGTGTTTCGGCTCAGTTTCATATGGTCTTGATGTGATACTCTGCTTTTCTATACAATATTGTGACATGTTACTTTATGCTGATTTTACTGTTTCAGGTCTGTTTCAGGTCTGTTTCTATATATTATGCCGTATTATACAGAGTTATACAGTGTTTCACTTATGTTTCACGTTGGTTTCATCTTCGATTCACCTTGCTTCAAGATCACTGCTTCAAGATCACTGCTTCATTTATTGAAGAGTCTAGACCAAACTCTGGCGTGATGTACGTTTGTCCATTGACCGTGTACTTGTACTGGAGACAGTGGGTACTGCATCTAAGCATCTCCACCGTCACCGGGTACTGGATTTCGTTGATGGGAAAGATTATAGGGAACCACGACTGACAGATCTCGCCTTTAGATACTCCAGGCCCTATCCCAATTCGGTAGGGTCCATATAAGGTTGCCTGGAAATACCCACAGAGTGCATTTGCCGGCACACCCGTGCATCCCGGGAAAAACACGCTTTTTTTCTGGTTCAAGGCGTTTTTTCCGGGAAAAAAGAATCCAAATATCTCAAGGGGATCACACGGAGAGTAGACAGAGTTGAGTCGGGCCAAAAAAGGTTGTGTTGGTGGAGAAACGGTGGAGTGCTTTGGAGTAGGAGACGTGGGTACTGCAGATAATGGTTCTGAGACTGCAGATACCGATATTGAACCTGTACATAACGGCGTATTTCTTGCATACAGTAAATTATCTGCAGAAACAGCCCTTTTCGACACTTCTCCAAGCATATCCGAGTATATTGGGTGAATAAAACTCGAAAAACTCTCGGGAATAAACACAGCATCTGATCTGAAACTCAAAATCTCGGGACACGCCTCGTTGCAGCCAAAAGAACCCAAAAGCTCCGAAACCACCAAGTCGTAGGACTCCAAATCAGGTAGTTGTCTGCAGTCGCCATAGGTAAGCGAAACCTTCAGGGTTTTAGCGCATATTGTTTGGAGGAGGGGGAGGCACTGGGGGTTCTTCTCAACTATGGTGATGGTGTCCTGCACACAGGCACACTCCATCACCAGTTTGAGCAATGGACCCCGTCCAGGTCCCACCACAAGCACCTTAATAGTTTTTTTGAGGTCATGAAGATCATGTAAAGCCATGGAAATTGCTCTATGGTACTGCATATACTTGGTGGAGTCCTTTTCGAACTCCTCGTATACCGAAAGAGGCAAGTCCTGCACCAAAGGCTGGAGAGGAGTGATTAGAAGGTCAGAAAATGGCGGAATGTGGGGCTTCGCCAACAGTTGCCATTCGTGGGGGTCATGCACGTGATTCTGAAACGTGATCAAGCTGGGGTTGCTACTTTTGGCAAGTAATAGCGACACCTGCTCTTTATTGACAGCGCCGAAGTCGTTGGCGACCAAAATGGCACTATAATTGAGACACTTGAACAATTGTAAGGATGTGTCCGAAATAGGAAGGTCGTACCGAATAACCAACGGGAGGTACAAGTGTTTGAGTTGGCTGAATAGGTTTAGATCGTCCGAAAGTGGAGCCACGACTGCCAATTTGGGAATCAGCCGGCACGTGACACCCATACATCCCTTTATAAAGGCCAAAAATTCCAGAACCGGGTGTTGGAGCTCCACAAGGACCGTTTCCTTGGTAGTTCGGAGCACCTCGGCGATTAGAGATCTCGGGGCCGAGCCAAGGTATACATGAGAGGCTTTGGAGGAATGGGATCTTGTGTGCAGTCCTGAAACCGGATTCCCATTTATATACAGGATCAGCGGTATATAAAAATTAGCCTCCTGTTTCGGAGTTGGCCCATTGAAAATGATCCCAAATGGCATGATGTGTGCTTGAGTGAAACGTGGAGAAAAGATTGGGGGACTGCATATAGGGGGATGCGACCAAGACGCGTTCCCAATTAGGCAAGTCATCAAGACACGAGACCAGGACACGTTGCCAAAAGGGAGGGAAGTGGCAAGGACACGACCTGCGACATTTGGGGAAAAATGGACAAGCGGAGAGAATTGTGAGATTAGGAAATTGGCTTGGACAGATTGGACAGATTGGACAGATTGGACAGAATTCGGACAGAATTCGGACAGAAACTGGACAGAAATTAGACAGAATAGACAAGATGGACAAACTGGACAAACTGATAAATGGACAGAGATTAGACAAAATAAAAACTAGCGCATGGAAATTGAAAAAATGGCAAATTAATCTATTGGAAAGACTTCCAATTGTCCGGAGACGGAAGTCGGAATGGTCGGAAGAATGAAAAAAAGTAGGTGTATATGCAGTCCGATGGAAAGAAGGTCGTGCGGCCCCCTAAAATAGCAGCGCGACTAACACCTTCAACAGTCCATCATTACTACTCCATCCCACAACACGTCACTTCGTGCAGGAGACACTATAAGACACTGGCGTCACTACTCACGTCCAAGACATTCATCCTGCGTAAGCCTTTAGTTTCTTTTTGGCTAATTTTTAAGTCCGCAAAGTCCGTGTAAAAAGTTTACGGGTGGGAACTTACAGCCAACGAATTACAGCCAAAATATTACAGCCAACGAATTACAGCCAAAAATTTACATCCACCAAATTATAGGCAATCGCAAATTACCAAATTTACAACAACTACCAATTTACAGCTAACTGGTTTTTGTTTTTGTGTATTTGTGTTTTTGGGTTAATATTTAAGTGCTCCCGATTGCTCAATTTTTAGTACTTAAATTTAGTGGTCAATTTTGATCTCAATTTAGTGGTCAACTGTTAGTGTTTAAATTTGGTGCTCAACTGTTAGTGTTTAGATTTGGTACTCAAATCAGTGGTCATTTTATCGTCAAATTTAGTGGTCAAGATTATCCTCATTTAGTGGTCAATTTGGTGCTGAATTCTAGTCCACAATTTATCGTCAGATTTGGTGCTCAAAATTACGCTCAATTTTGTACTCATTTAGTGCTCAACACTTGATTTTTTAAGTCCTCAATTTTGGTCTCAATTTAGTGCACAACTTTGGTGCTCAAGTTCATTCCCACTTTTGACGGCATGAGCAGACCCCGGTACCTCACGGACACGGAGCGTGCTAAGATCCTCGAGTTCCTGGACATGATCCACTACTCTCCGCGATACAGTGACGACAAGAACGAGTACCGGCACGTGATGCTCCCCAAGAACATGTTGAAGGCGATTCCACAGGATTATTTTAATCCAGAAACAGGCACGTTGCGTATTTTGCTAGAGGAGGAATGGCGTGGGTTGGGCATTACGCAGTCCCTAGGCTGGGCCCACTACGAAACCCATGCACCCGAGCCTCACATTCTATTGTTTAAGAGAGCCATTAATTTCGAGCCATAAAGACAAAATGGGCTGAGAGAAGGTTGAGAGAGGTAAGTTAAGAGCAAAATGATAGTGATGGTACTGAGGGTGGAGACGGTGGAGAGGTTGTGAAGAAAGGAGGAGGGATGGGGGATTGGATCCGAGGATCCCAAGAACGTTTAAGATATGGTCAAAGATAAAATGGTCATATGAGAGTCAAATCGTCATGTCAAGTGGTCATGTCAAGTGGTCATGTCAAGTGGTCATGTCAAGTGGTCATGTCAAATGGTCATGTCAAGTGGTCAATGGCCACATGAGAGTCAAGTCGTCAAAGGTCATGTCAAGTGGTCAATGATCAATGGTCGCATCAGATCAATCAACAGATCAGTCAAAGTGATCAGTCAAACGATCAAATCAGGGTTTCCAGAGATGGTCTGGTCAAATGGAGATATGGCCATGTCAGTTGATCGATTGGTCGGTGAGATGGTTAAGGACTGTGTCTGATGATTGTGTCAGAACATGTCAGATGATCTGTTAAGGATCATACATGCACGTCAAATAGTGTCAAATGGTCGATTCGGAGGATTAGATCAGATGGCCATCTCAAGTGATTGTTTCAGACCGTTCCAGAAAAAGGCACTGAAATATCAGATGATCAATCAGATGATCAGCCACATGATCAGCCACATGGTTTGATAATCCTGTCAGATTGTCTAATGGTCACAGATTGTCACGTCGAGTCTGGTCGTATCAAATGGTCAGATGATTGTGTCAAACTCTTATTACTGAACATTTGAGAGCATATCAGTTGGTCGGATGGTTGTTTCAGGTTACGATAGGACTTGTCAGAAGTCAAGACATCCTGATGGTCGGGACATATTTGCTGATAGACCAAGGAGGTTCAATGGCCATGTCACATGACCAAAAGCTCAAGTCCGGTCAAGTCCGGTCAAGTCAGGTACAATGGTCCGCAGACGATAATGTCAAATGGTCAAATGCTTGTTTTTGATGGTTTCACACGGTGCAGAGCTGGTTAAGGACATGTTTCAGATGAAGACGTTGATACTGATTTTAAACTTGCAAGAATTTGAAGATCTAGTTTCGATAGAACGGTCCGGCCCTAACCACCTCCTATTTCATGATCAACCTGATACATTCCCGTACTAATTTCTGATGGAAATCCATTTCTACGATGTCCAATTCTATGCCGATGTGTTGAACATACGCGACTTCTATACTTTAGGTTGAGGCACGTATGGTCACGTGAAGATTCGCGAAGCCCTAGGGCTGTGCGAGTTGGAGGCATCTGTGACCACTCTTATCTGAAAGATTAAGGTCACGTGAGTGACCTGCATGGTACCAGCGTCGAGCTGGCAGAGACTATAAATTGGAGCCATGGGCGCAAATTTATAGAGATCATTGAATACACCGGTATCAATCCCGAAGAAGAGGAATAGTATCAATAAGATGACTACAACTATGGGAACTACACCAACTGATGTAGCGAGTGTGACTTCACCCTATTTGAAGACACACTTGACTAAGAAACTTGTCTCACTTCCTAAGCACCTGACAATCTTGCAGAGTGCACAAAGTACAAAACGATGCTCTATGGGTAAGGCGAGGTTCCACCTCACTATGCAGGATGTACATCTATATACAGGATGAAACATTACCTGCAGGATAACCATCAATTCATTGGCTAAATTTCCATGGGTCTGAGTATCAGACGTACGACTTGAGTCCGGAATATCGATCTGACTATAGGTTGTGATATTAACCATGATGTGGATGTTTGATGATGCTCAGAAAAAGGTCGGATCCGACTGAGTCTCTATAGTAAACAACTAATATAGAAGTACTTGTTGTGACTACAAGACCTAACTAATACTCTTTTGATCTCGGCTTTTTCTGTTTCGTTTTGATATTTTGCTTGATTAGATCTTTGGTGTACGGGGCTTGGTGTACGGGTGTACTAATGCAGTGATATAGGAATTCCATGGATGTACTGGTCTAACCTAATAGTACATAATCATTGGACTCGCCCCAGTCTTCAAGTACCATTGATCGCTGGTGTCCATGCATTTTGTCTGTTTCAGGAGTGTTTTAGCCTGCATGCACCACGTCGTATATTTGTATAATCATGCACATATATGCAGTCCCAACACTACATCTCACTCACGTCAAACACGTCTGAAACCATGCTTTCAGCGCCAGAGCTCGAGCAGTTTCTCCAGGACGTCAACAGACATATTGCCCAGGATGACACTACGGACGTCAAGAAGTTGTCGCTTTATCTTTTTGCCTTCGCCCACGAACGGCTCCAGATTGTAACGTCTTCTACCGATGCTGAGGCCGACGCGTTGGTTCCCAAGCTTTTCTCCACCATCGAGGCTGTTTTGAGCCGGAAAAAGCACCTATTAAATACTCCAGTGAATGCAGATGAGCTTGCAGTTGTTTTTGGTGAAAAAACGCCGTTTTTCCGCCTCCTGCCCGACCTACAGCCTCCTTTTTTCTACCAGTGGCTGCTCCACTTTGCCCTACACTATCTAGCGCAGTTCCCCATGGATATAGGGCTCACTAATACCATCAAGCGGTTTTTATTAGAGCTCATTAACATTGTGGCTATCAATATGCTCGGATATAAGCATAGAACGGTTCTCCGCCAGATTCTCCTCGAAACGGTGACTCGAGGGTCCCAGATTTTGGTGGCGCACGTGACAGGCCCCGACGGAGGTACAGGTGTCGAAATCCCGCTGGAAATCGCCCCAGATTTCCCCCTGTTACTTGCCGGCACGTGTCACTTATTCACTGTGGTCAATGACTACGATATCTCCGCAAAACTCCGGCTTGGGACGGCCCAGGGCCGTGTGCAACTTGATATGGTAGCCAAGAGGCTTTTTTTCGTGCTTTCGGCCACCCAATCCCTGCAAAATGACACTTTGGTCGCCATAGTCGATACATGCAGGTCGGTGGTGATGTTAAACTTGGCCAGCAATGTTTATTTGGACGCCAATATCCGTTGGACGGCTGTGCAGTTCATCTTGAAGCTTATCCATGGTCATTTCTCTGCGTTGACACTTCAAACTGGTGAAAGTGGCCTGTTTCAGTTCACTAGGTCGGCGTGCCGGTGTGTAATGCGGCTTTTCCTCTTTTGTCGAGAGAAACAACTTTTGGAGAACTTCTACAATTCGTTTCCGACGAGTGACTTTGAAAACGCAGCTCTTCCGGCAGATGTGGCCAGTGTGGTACAGATCTTAAACCCAAAACAGACAGGTTCGGCTCCAGAAGGGTTTCTGGACGTGGAGTTGAATGAATTAACGGTGCAGATCATGGCAGGGTCCCAGAACGGGCTTATTTCCGAGCTCCGGTTCTTTATCGACATGCCAAGACTGTTCCAGGCATATCTTTCGTCGCAGAACTTGGCTCCAGACATGAAAACGTGGCTTGATTATGTACGCAGCTTGGAGCCGGATTTCTTGGCCAATAAGGCCACGTGCCACATGTTTCTCTCGGTGTTACGTCATGTTCCATGCATAATCGCCGAAGATTACGACTGGAAAGCCCACCAATGCACAGTCTGTGCAGCCGTTAGCTCCAAAAACATCTATAAGAACATCTCGGCACAGCGACGGCACGTGACCAGTTCCAGTGAAAGCAATTTGCTTTATTCCGCCATTTTCGGGTCTCTCCTCCTCGGCAAGCACAAATCTAGCATCCAGGAAAACCCCCTCTTTGCAACCAACTTCTTGCTTGCGCTCTATAATCTTTTGGCGACGTTCCGACTCCCGGAAAAAGACTGTGGCTCCAGCAATGCCGCATTCCAATTTGTCTTGGAGTGTTTACAGAAACATAGCAATCGAGATGTTCGGATTCTTGCGGCCCGGACGCTTCCGCTCTTCCTAATCCGGCAAAACGATAAGGTTCTGGAAGAGCTCTTCAAGCAAATCTTCCAAACGGTCACCAGAATCAACTATAGCACGACGGATATCCATTTGGCCGAGTCCACTTTGCTAGCACTCGCCGAACTCGCCATAGTATGTGATGGAGAATGGCTCTGTGTGGTGTTCATCAAGTTGATCGATTGTTTGGGCGAAGCAAACGAGCAGCACGTGAATCTTGCCTATAACGTGTTGTTGTATGTGGCTCTGGCCAAAGCTCTTACACCGTATAAGATGCTTTCGCCGTATTTGCCCAGTATTGCCGAGAGAATCGTCAAAAACTCCCGGATGTTCACTCGTTTGACGGAGCTTTTGGGCATCACCAAGAAGTTCTTCTTGAGCAATACCCGAGACTACACCACGCCTCGGTTCCTCGAGTACTACAAGCGTGATTTTATCCAGGAAATCGCCGACGCTTGTAACATTCCCAAAGTGAAGTTGATCACCAAAACACTCCCCCGAATCATGGCTCTTTACCTTTGCAAAGACGATCACATTGATGCCAAGTACATTGTCAATGTGTTGAGCAATGCTAGTCCGCACTATAAGAAGGTGAGCTTGACGGACTTGGTCCCGAACATCGGGGAAGTGCTCTGGTTTATTTTGCTCCAGATGCAAATGGACGACGAAGGAGTGCTCCAGAACGAGGCCAAGATCTTCAAAGCCATAGTGTACGTGGCCAAAATCAGCTGGATGAAACGGCCGGAAAACGAGAACTGTGAACCTCCGTCCGAGGACAACTTTGATTATATCCATGATATTCTCCAGGAACACGTGTTGGAACTAGCACAACGGTTCAGTGAAAATGTGCATCAAATCAAAGGCATTCGGCCGTACCTCGAGAAGGTGAGCTCCATCAAGGCCATCCAATTCCTTATATCCAGAAACACCACTGCTGCTTCGTGGGCCTTGGGCCAGATTTCCACGTGTCTCCAAGCAGCGATGGACTCACCCTCTTTGGAAACCCATGCCTTGAGTTGCTGGAATGTCTTGGTGCAGAGACTCGACCTGGCCAACCTTGTTTCGTTGTTTGATATCACAATTTCCTTGATGTTCCAGAAATTTGAGGTCTTCCTGCACCGGTCTAAGCTCATAGCAGCAGATATTCTCCGCAAATTGTTCCTGGTCATTAAGCTGGAGTATATCAAGTACGGGCCTTATTATTTTTCATACCCTTACATTAAGGACTTGGACCGGTACTACGTGCCGGATGCATCTTCATCGCTTTTGCTGAAGATCAAGAATAACCTCTCATTTTTCCCTGAGTTGACCCGTCGTTTACAGACCGGAAACCGAATTGTCATCCACCAGGCACTCGATGACCTTATTAATTCCGCCAATGCACACCAGGAGTCCTGGCAAAGCGATATGCTCCGAGACCATACTAGCGTCCGGCAGATCCTGGACTTGGTCCGAAGCGTGCTTGACATTTCTGTGCAGTTCCGGAGCAAAGACCCGGCCATTTCAACTAAAAGCGCCAAAGTGTTGGCCAGCCTCGGGTCTTTGGATGCAAACAGATTCACGTTTAAAAGCGTCAAACTGAACATCATGCTTCTCCATGATTTCCAGGATTACCGGGAGAATGCCCGGTTTCTCGTGGATTTTATCCAGACCAAGGTGATCAAGAACTTCTGGGCTTCGAACGACCCCATTCGCCAGCTTTTCTCCGTGTACTCTATGCAAAGTTTTCTCCTGATACTCGGGCTTGATAACCTGGTATTGGAAGCAGGAACTCAGGGTGTTAGAAGTGAAGTCTGGGACGAGTTTTCTGAAATCGACAAGTCCACTTTGACGCCGCTTTTAAGTTCCAGGTACTTTGCCCAGACTCCTCGGTACGAGCCTTTAAACTATCCCCATTTTGAAATGGGCATGCGCCACGATAAGTGGCTTGTGGATATCACCACCAACTTATTCCGGCGACCCATCAATACGTCCAGTTCATTACCGTCCCAGAAATCTCAAAAGGGAAAGACCGCCAAGAGCACCATTTTTCAAACGTGCTCCATGTTGATCCGCGATGAGGAGGTGTCCATCTCGCTGTACCTTTTGAAGTACGTGGCTTTAAGCCATATAGTCAATGGAGACGAACAGGCCCGCAGCGATATCCTTTCTGAGTTTTTGGCCATTCTCCATACGCAAATCCACGACCATGGAACCACGGAACGGATGGAGAACCTCAAGCTTTGTTACCAGAGCGTGTTTGAAGTGATTGACTATTTCAACGAGTGGATATCTGCAGCCACACAACGACTTAGTGATGTTTCGGTGACCAAGGCCGAGGTGGCAGTCTTGACCAAGCGGAGACTGTATGTGATGTCTGTTTTGAAGGAGATTCCTACAGAGCTCATAGCCCAAACTTCTTCCCAATGTGACTCTTTTGAACGGACCATTCTTTACCTTGAAAAATGTCACCGAAGCGAAAAGAATCCAGAGCAAAGTGGAGACAATGACCAGGGAAAAGATCAGAAACCGATTGTCAATATTGCATCCACTCTCCAAACGGTATACTCCAATATCGACGACTATGACGCCTTAAATGGAGTCCTCAAGAAGTTCTCCGCCAGCAATCTCCATGAGAAACTTCACACGTTCCAATTCAACGAGAACTGGTCGTTAGCCCAGGAACTGTTCCACGTGTTGAGCCATACAGGAACAGAAAAGGACCGGGTGGAGTATACCACCAAACTCCTCAAGTCATTTGCGGACCATGCGCTTTATGACCAGGTGTTATCTTCACTCGACTCCACGATGTGGAAACAAAACTATACGCAATTGCCCGGGATATGGGCCGTTGCTGGAGTTCTGGCGTCTGTGCAGTCCGGGAATCTCGGAGAAATCGCCAAATGGAGCCAAATCCTGGGTGTTTTAGGACGTCCACACGATGTGGAGGCTCAAATTACTTCCAGGTTTGCAGAGCTCATTCTCCAGGTGCAGAACCAAGGGGCTTTGAACTTTAATGTGTTGATGGATGAGATCTATGCCATAGTGGGCCAATCCTTAGCTCTGTCGATGTCATCTTCCTTCTCTAGAAACACCCGTTTGATGCGCCAGCTCCACATGATGTTCGATACCAGTCTCATTGTCAAGACACAGACCCCCGAAACCCCCGAACATGAAATGCTAAGCATTCTCCATGACCGTATGAACAATACTGACCTTGAATTCGAGAGTCAGTGGAAACTTTTGGCCGTGCATCGGCTATGTTATATCCTAACAGGCCGACATAACCTCATCAGCTCCATCCACATTGCGTGTCTGAAGATCGCCCGGAGAGACTTGCGTCTAGACATGGCCACCAAGTGTATCATGAACGCCATGGCTGCGAGCGACGAAAATGCTAATGTGGAGTATGCCCATTTGTTGTGGGACCAGGGGAAACAGACCGAGGCCATCAAGACATTATCCGAGAGTTTGGCTGCTCAAGATATTGGTCCCAAAGTCCGGGCCCGGTACCAGCTCCAATATGCACTCTGGCTCGACGAGTCTAGCCACAGCTCCCAGGCCACGATTGTGGAGGAGTACGCTAAGACGTATAGGCTCGATAAGGAGTGGGAAAAACCGTTTTTTGACTTGGGCAAATATTATTGCAAGATCATGGACTCCCAGAACGACGCCTCAGGGTTATACGAACGACACATCATCCGGTATTACCTCCATGCTTTGAAGCTCGGTACCAAGTACATTTTCGAGGCCCTCCCCAAATTGATATCGGTGTGGTTAGACTTTGCCCAGAAACCTCATCGAAATAAGGATGCACAGCGTCGGTTGGAGTCCATGGTGCTGGAAATCGCCAATCGAAAAGACGAAGTTCCAGCTTTTGTGTGGTACACGTCCATCACCCAGATGCTTTCCCGGATTACACACACCCACCAGCCCAGTGTGGATGTCATGGTGGCCATATTGGGTCATCTCGTGACCACGTACCCGAAACACAGTCTCTGGTACGTCTTATCACATGTCAAGTCCAAGGATTCCAAGCGGGCAAAGAGGGTGGTGCAGATCTTGGATCAGGTGCGTCCTGCACTTGGAACAGCTGTGTCCAATGCCAAAGAACTCTTTGAAATCTTGGAGTCCATTGCCAGCCAAAAGGTCAAGAAAAGCTCCAAGAAGCGCTGGACACTTTCCGGTGATTTTCTGGTCAAAGACACCAATAAACCATACGACTCGCTAGTGGTACCGGTCAAAGCCAACCTAGAGATCAAAATCCCGGCTCTGAATGCCCACCGGCTGGGCGAGAGCTTCCATGCATTCCCACGGGCTCCCGTGACGTTCGACGGCTTCGACGATGACGTGACCATCTTCCTGTCGCTCCAGATGCCCAAACAAATCACCATCAGAGGCACCGACAACAATGCATACCGTCTTATGCTCAAAAGGGACGATACACGCAAGGATGCAAAGGTCTTCGAGTTCACCAACATGATCAACCGGTTGCTTTCATCCAGTGGAGATGCACGAAAGCGCAATTTGACCATCGAAAACTACTCGGTGATCCCATTGGCTGAAGATATGGGAGTCATCGAGTTCGTGGCCAATGTGCAGACCATGAAGGCGGTGATTCATCTCCAGCAGAAGAAATCTGCCATTCATCTTAATGAACGCAAAGTGTTTCTGAAGTTGGACGAGGCCCAGAAGGTGTATAAGGCCAATCCATGCACATCCACCAAAGCGGCCTTGGGTTCATTGTTCCATACTATCTGCAGGGAAGTGACTCCCGTGCTCCACAATTGGTTCATTGACCAGTTCTCCGACCCTGCCATATGGTACGTGGCCCGAAGGACGTATATTCGAACGTCTGCAGTCATGTCGATTGTGGGACACGTGATCGGTTTGGGTGATAGACATTGTGAGAACATCCTCTTTCTCAAAGAAAATGGAGCGTCTCTTCATATAGATTTCGACTGTCTCTTTGAAAAAGGCCGTACTCTCCCCACGCCCGAGATCGTGCCGTTCCGGTTGACACAGAACATGGTAGATGCAATGGGGATCACCGGAATCGAAGGCCCGTTCCGCATAGCATGCGAGGTCACTGGGGCTTTGGTGCGGGAAAACGAGGCCTCGCTCATGACTATCTTGGAGACCTTGATCTATGATCCGTTATTGGACTGGCGGACTCTGGAGAAGCCACAGGAACACCTTAAGCGAGTCCGCCATAAGATCCGAGGTTTGCTCGATGAAAAGGAGGGCATGCCCATGAATGTGCATGGCCAAGTGGATGTTTTGATCCAGCAGGCTACTTCCGAAGCCAATCTCTGCCAGATGTACGCCGGCTGGGCCCTGTACATTTGATCTCCAATCTGCTTCTGGACTATAATAGATATAGTAAAGCAAAGAGATAGCTTCGGGAAGAGACTCTCAAGTGGTTTCTTTTGGCATTGGGGGCCGCTTCTTGGAATTCAGTGTCCTCGGTGAGCTCAGCAGTTTCGAACTCCTGCTATCGACCCTAAGAGCTTTTGAAGTGCTGATATCGACCCCAAGATCTTTTTGAAGTGCTGATATCGTCAGCAAGAGCTTTTAAACTCCTAATAAGGACATCAAGTCCTTTTTGGAGTGCTGAAAAAAGCCATTTTTGGTAATGGTGTCCAAATTGGCAAAGTCCACTGCATTGGTGGGAAGTTTCAAGCCATTTCCGTGACCAGAGCAAGTGGTGAGCTCAGCGATTCATTATTGGAGAAGATAAAGTCACTTCTTGAACCAGACCCACTCATGTGAATAAATGGCATGGAATAGAATAGTGACAATGGTCAGAAATGGCTATACCTATTAAGGTAATTCTAGCGTACGTTGCCTGATGCCAACACTGAATATTTGGAAACCAGCTCTTGGTTCCACATGATACGAAGTCTTAGTCTTCAGCAAAAATACAAAGTCTTCACTTCACGTCACCTTCAACATCCCTTCAATGAACCCACCTTCACCATCCATTCGATGATTCCACTCTGGCCAGTTATGAATAGCACGGCCCCACAACATTACAGAATGGCACTTGGGCTTATATGCTATACCGGGCCATATTGCTGGTGGCCACGTTGGGAGAGAACCGAAACTTCAAGCACATTCCCAACAGTTGGGCCAATAGGTATAAGATAATAAACGGGTAGTATAGCTGAGAAAGTAATATTTGAAGCTGTATTTGTAGTATACTTATAGTATAGCTATAGCATAGTTGTAGTTGTAGCAGCTGTACCAGTTGTTGTTTAAGGAGCAGCTGTAGTCGGAGGAACGATTACAGTATAGTAGTAGTAACTGTTGTAGTTCTAGTTGCGTTTGTATTATTGATAGTAGTCCTTCGTTGGTGCAGTAGTAGTAGTAGTAGTAGTAGTAGTAGTAGTAGTAGTAGTAGTAGTAGTAGTAGTAGTAGTAGTAGTAGTTGTTGTTGTTGTTGTTGTTGTTGTTGTTGTTGTTGTTGTTGTTGTTGTTGTTGTATTAGCAGTGGTTGTGGCTGTAATTAAAGAAGTAGGTGTTGTAGTAATAGGTGTTGTAGTGGCTTTTATAGTAACGGTAGCTGTACCAGTAGGAGTGTAGAAAAAAATGGTGAGGTTCAGAGAAGGGGAGGTGGTCCTTTTATATACATTTTGTTACCCCTCCCTGTTTATTTGCAGCCACCTTCCATGCAGGAGCGGCGAGGTGCGAAATATATAAGGCTGTGCATTCCCCCCTGATCCAAGTCCTTTTTATTCCGCGATATTCAGTGGGGAAAAAGAGACCAGTGCTTTAACTTGCAGGAATGGGTTTAGAGATGATCACGTGACTCTTGGATTGATGATATTTTTTCTTTACCAATTTGGTTCAATTGTCTGGTGGACATACTGGAGAGGTTGGTGAGACTGGGGACTGAATAGACTGGAGGGACTACAGAGACTGAAGTTCACACCCTTGGTCATTTTTTCGGTCTTTTGTCGTCTGTTTTGCTCCTGCAATGAGATTACCAAATGTTTAGGAGTAATTAGCAATCAACTCATGAGCAACTACAAAATTTTACAAGGCTACCTCTCCATTTGGGGATATCACAATAACACCCGTACCATTTCTGAGTTTGAACTTTAATGAGTGCAGCAATTCAATAGCTGGTAACAAGAAAACTAGCGTCTTTTCGGATCCGGTCTTTGCTGCTCCCAACACATTACTTTTTGATAACAAAGGAAGAATAGTTTTGGCTTGGACCTTTGTCATTTCGGAGAATCCCTTGGTTTTAATAGCAGACATAGTTGGCTCCTGGACAAACTAGACAAACTGGAGAGAGTGGAGAGATGGGACAAGCCGTAAAGGCTTGACAAACTGGACAAATTGGAGACTACGTCAAGGCACATTCACTTACAACTTGCTTGGTGAGGTCAAATTACCACAGATGCATCACATGACAGTGGCACTTGTGCTATGTAGTTCCTTACATCCAAATTTCAGAAAGCCTGGTACTAAGTTAATTAATCGTTGATGATTTATCCAGGACGAATGTGAGCTCCTTCGATAAGTTGCGAGGGGAGGGTAAGTGCAAAGCTCAGAACTCTAACAATGGGAATGAGTGTGCATATGATATCGTGTCAGGAAATCTTTTTATATGGTTTGTGACTGTTTGTGAATGGCCATCTTTCGACGCGTGGATTTGAATAATAACTTCAAGGATCCAGTCTTGTCTATAGTGACCTAACATCACACTTTACACTTCAGCTTTTGAGAAATACTCTGGTTACAATAAAATGGTTAAAGGTCTACTATTTAGATTCTATTAATATGAGATATTGATTGAATTTTAGGTTGAATTTGGGAACTTATGGCTGGTGTAACGAGCCGTTCCCCAATGAAGACACAGGCGAGTCTGGTGGATGTTTGCGACGGGCTTTGGCTAAAGGAGGTGTCGACTGCACATCAATTGTATTGGCGATACGGTCATCGGATAACAAATTGGACCCGAAATCGTATCCTGGAATTTCGGCCTTTTCGGCCTTTTCAGTCCGTTCCATCCTCTCAGTCCGTTCAACCCGTTCAAGTCTTTCTGGGTCCGAGTTAAGAGTTGCCAGCGACTGTTTCCGGGGTCTCCGGTTGGAGATCATTTCAGGGGCAACATATGGAGTCCTCAGCGGAGAAGCAGGCGGTTTAGTTGGTTTATTGTACCAACTGCCGATCTTTCGAATGGTTCCTGTATAAACAGGTTCCAGCCCCAGAGTTTTTTCTTGATTGGTCTGCCCCAGGTTCGTATTTCCTTGGTTAGTCTGATTCACCAGATTCCCATGATTCAGATAAACCAGACTGGTATTTGTCAGTGTGACCAGCTGCACCTCTGAACCGTCAGATAGAATGCTGGTTTCATCTACCCCAAGTGTGGACGCGGACTTTGGCTTTCTTAACCTCTTGGAAAGGTCATTGAGTGTGGCAGAGATCCGGGCCTTAGAACGAGCTGCGGTTGCAGACGAGAAGCTCATAGCATCGTCGCTTCCAGCCGTGAAAACAGACGACACATCTTCCAGCCGCTCCAGCTCCTCTCCATCCCCCTTCTTCCCTTCGGTCATTCCTCCATCATTGGTATCATTCTTTTCTGCTCCATCATTCCCTCCGTCCTTTTCTCCGTCATTCCCTGATTCTGTCTCCGTTGGCCTTACGGACTTGTCCCAGAGACCTCCTCGGTACATCTCGTCCTTGGCACTATAAAAGACGATATCGTCCCAATGCGGAAACACTAACGACTCCTTGATGGCATCCTTGAATTTCTTCTCGATGGTATTGGTGATGACTCCATAGGACATCAGTCGAGAGGATATCACCGGCTCGATTTTGATGGCCATCTGGGGCTCACTCTCAAACGTATACCAGATTCTGGTAGACGGAGGTGGTTTCATGCGTGTAAGCATTGGACCGGAGATTTTCTCGAAAGTGATCGAGAGCAAAACGTCCACCTCTCGGGTCTTGAACCGGGACCCGAGGTTGATGTTGACTTTGGTGGCCAACTGCATGGAGAGACCCCCGGAATAGTGCATATCGAACGATACCAAGAGATTCCCCTCGGGATTCATTTCTTTTAGGACGGGGTAACTGATGAGAGGGGCAGAATTTCCTGCATCCACGCGGATGATCTGGAACTTGTCTAAAAAGCCGGGAGTTTTGATCTTGTTCAACTTCTTCTCAATCTTTAGCGTGAGGTAGTCCTGCATAATGTCGGTTTTCTGCAAAGAGAGAAAAAGCCGGCCCAATATTGAGTTGAGCCATTTCGTTTGTAATTGGCCCTCGGAACTATAAAGCGCCTGGATCAATTTCATGCTATTGGCAGTGGGGAAATGGAGCGTCTCTGCATATACCACCGGGTCCAATGCCGGCGTCGCATAGTGTGCAGTCTTGGTCGCCCGAATAAGTGCAAAGTACCAATCCTCCTTGTCCATGTTATAGTCGGTATAGATGAAAATGGCTCCGGGTGGAGCCAGGAGCCCGCTCGTATGGTCAAGCACGTCCTGCGTAGTGACCTTCCCGGAATGCCAGTCACTGCCGGATTCGGGGCGGTTTTCCGAGAGTCTGCGGGCCCGGCTCCAGTCGGACTTGAGCAATGCAATCAGAGAGTACTTGGTGAAGAGAGAGGCTTCAGACAAGTTGCGGGGCCAAAGCGTGACAATGTGGTTGTGCAACACAATCACGTGCTTGACATCCTGCATGCGCTCATTCTTATAAAGGAACAAGTTGCCATGTTTCAACACGGCATAGTACCGGTGTTTTTTGGAGGGGGCGGAGGCGGGCGTTGTGTTTGGACTGGGAATGGGACTATCATGGACTTCGGCTGGCCGAACCTGTCCTTCTCGGGCATCCCGAACATCTTGGCTATCTCTGGACTTTTCATAGTCCTGTTCTCGGGTATCACGAGAATGTTCTCCAACCTGGTCACGGGATTGATCTCGAGCCAGACTTCGGATCAGCTCCAGATCCCCCGAGTCAGCACCCGCAGGCTCCCTTAACGCGAACGTGTCCTCCTTGAACGCGTCCTCCTTGGCGTCACCACCCGAACCCTCGGGGTCCCGTTTCTCGGCTCGGACCGCCACTTTTGTGTTGGTGACCAACTTGTAGAGCGACGAATAGGCCGACTTGGCCTCGGGGGTATCGCCTACGGCCTCTACCCGGCCGGAAATGTCGTCCTGCGACTCCAACTCCTCGTGGGTCACCACAATCCAGCCTTGCTTAAAGGCGTTAAGGCCGGAGTCACGTGACTCCTCGATTTGGCCCGCTTTGAGCGGAATTTCACCGTTTTTGGCAGCTTTTTTCGGATGGAGGTATATAAAGAAGGCAATTCCCGCCGGGATGAAGGTCACGCCACCTAGGAGATAGGCGTAGATAAGGTGGAGGAAGGCCATTGTGAGTATAGAAGGGTAATTGCGCTGTGATTGCGCTTAATTTTGCGCTTTTGAATTGCGCTTCAGTAGAATTGACCACCAGGTGTTCAAACTGTACGTGGAACAGGGTTGCTAGATGCTGGTGTACAGCGGTAGCTGTGGTTGCTAGGAGGTGATAGCACGTCTGGGTGTACGGTTGCGTACGTGGCGGGTGCGAATCTGTGTGGTGTAGTGGTTTCTGCATGTAATGTCACTGATGTACGGGTTGTTTTCTTATGTGGTAACCAATGTAGTCCTATATATAACATAAGTATGTATGTATAATGATGTGTACCTATGTATAACGGGCTATATACAGTCCGAAAGTATTTGGAACATTTATTAAAACACTACGTGTGGCCAGCAGAAGAAGTAAAAAGATGCAAATCTAGGTCAAAAGAAAAAGTCGCTGACCAAGAAGTTAGACGTGCCGATCATCTCGCTGGCTTTGCCCGATATGACCGACCGTTTATTAAGGAACTTGAACGCATCATTGGGCCCGTCCTTCTTTTCGCCCGTCAACGAGAAATTGAAGTTATCGTTTTGGCGGTAGTGAAACGACATCTTAGCCAGTAATTGGCTCGAGCACGACCGCTTGGCGGTGTGTGCAGGATCTGTAGGTGAACACAGTTCTTCCTCGGTATCGGTATGCAAAGGCTCGCTGTCGGTAGTCAAAGGATCATCGTTTTCGTCATCGTCGTAGTGGATATAGTCTTCAAGCTTGTAACCTAATGCGGGGCTGGAGTTGAAGTTGACGTTCTTGAAGAACGGAATATGTGGTGTACGTGGGCGCGGCACGTGACGCTGAACCGCGTGATCATTGGTCACATGATCGGACCCACCATAGTGAGGTTTGGTCAAAATCAGAAATGACGAGTTATCGTTATGGATTTCCATCTGCGACCGACGGAGCTTCGAGTAGTGTCTGCGAAGACTATCGTTCATCATCTTGCTGTAGGTATAAGAAATAGGGTGCAGGGCTGGGTCTTCGGATGCACACTCCGAGGCCTGGGCCTGGGCCTCATTCTTCTGCGACTCACTTTCGTTCAATTGTACGAGGAGGTCGTTATTGGAGTAGGTCAAGCTCAAGAGTTTCTCCACGGGGTCTATTTTGTCAGAACTGTCCACGTAGCATATTTTTCTTTTCCTGGAAGTATTTGACAGTGTAGAAGTTGGGGCACTAAGGTTTGCTTCAGTCTCCTTATCCCTGAGCTGCGGCGTAGCGTCGATATTTATATTCGTATTCGTAAACTCTGCTTTTGTGACAGTTGTGTTAGTGCTCGTCATGCGGGCGCTTTGTTTTTGTGTCATCGTTTCAGGTTTGTTTTGTGTACAAGGTAGCATTGGAGTACAGTGGCAAGTCAAGTATAAAAGGAGCTCAATCGCTAGTAAGCAGTGGGATAAGTAATTTTATGGGTATTGCCTAATCAAGGGGAAGGGGAGAGTAACCAGTAGTGTATTGGCAGGAATGGGATAGTTAGGGATTTGGGAAATAAAGATAAGAAGGCAAAAATAAAGGAGGATGGAAATTCCGGAGGTTGGGCTCTTAAAATATAATTTGGAATTTCATGCATGAAAAAAAAACAGGCGTGGGAAAATAAAATGCCTCAGCATGCAGCACCGCACAGACTGGAAGGCCTGAAGGACGGCAAAAAATGAAAAACAATGCGCACAGCTTGCATGCAATCCGCCTATGTGCCGGTCTCATGCATACCCCCGTGAAGTCCTTTTGGTCTCTAATATTGCCTCTCCAAAAACAGACAACAGGAGCACAATACAACAGCAGCTCGAGGAGGATGCATGAGCCAACTTTATTTGGGCCTATCAGGATTGTTTAATAAGGAACCCCCAGCCCCCCAAAGCTCAATCCCCCCCAAAAGTGCAAACCCTCCCCAGGTTGGAATGGTTTAATTTGAGTCTCTTAATTCGCAATTCAAATGCATGTTTCTCCCTTTTGGCACTTCAAAATTCCACTCAAATTCCTTCCAGTTACGTCAATCCAAAACCCTGCCTCTGTCAATCACCCCATTGCCCCAATCGCTTGAATTACCACCACACATTGATTCAACATATATTGGAGATCATTATATGAAAGATAATATTAACACGTGAAAAAAAAAAAAAATCCCCCAGGGTTCCAATTACCCGATCACGGTACTGCCAGCTTTCCTTGAATGTTGTTTCTCTCTATTCATTTGGCTGAATGTTTGTTTGGCTCTCATTGGGCACTGGCGATCGATGGTGTATAGCGGCAGAATGGCGCGCAAACCCATGCGTCAGGTTTGCCACTGAATGCAGCGGGTGCCGGACCTGGCGAGGCGGGAAGCATGCGAATTTGGCCTTCGAAAACTTACAGCGCATGAAGCGACTGGAGCGGACGCACCAAAAGCTTCAGATCTTGGTGGGACGTGAATGCGGATTTTATGGTGACCACTTCAATTGTCTACGTGTTTTACATTTATGCAAGGTTGTTTACGCTGGGCCAATCAGAGAAGGCGATTTGCCGCTTTTGTGGACTCAAGATCTGCCATCTGAATTTCGCATGACACGCCTCTGAAACAGACCTCCTTGCTCTGTCTCGCTAGCCAGGCATGAATAGCCTTGACCCCTAACCTAGTCATTGCCGACCTTATCATACATTTTTTACAACCATTGACAGCATATATATCGATGACGTATGTCCTCCACATACCATCCCAGCCATACCCTTGCAATCTACATACCACGGCAGCCATACCCTTACAATCTACATACCATTGATGCCTGTCTACTAAGGATGTCTCTCTAGACTTTAGGGGAAGGAGGGCAAGGAGAGGGGTAATAGCATTGGGTGGTACGGGTTTCAAATCTCTCGATTGGGTAATACAATGGGCTACTTGTGTTAATTGTGTTACTTGTGTTAATTTTGGAATGGGAGAATGGGTGATGTAATGGATGCGGGGGTGGAGGGTCGGTATTAGGAGTTGCTGGCTACGGTGTCTGCTGTGTTCGAACATACGAATTGGCATGACGTCAGTGTTCTCCGCATTTAGGCTCCCCTATATTCTTAACGGCGAAGAAACGTTGCTATTGAAAGGGCGTTATCAGTGACGGACCATGACCGTGCGATCTTGGTTCCTTTTTATGCTATGTGCACGTACGGGGGGCCCAAAAAAGCAAGTTGGAAGAAATGGTAATATTGACCATAGTCGCTATGGATACTTAATTCTTTTGTGTTTTTTAGAGTGATTATGGTTTTGGACTGGCGTGGGACTGGGTAAAGTGGCAGTATTGGAGATCTGAGGTTTTGGAGCTGGACCAGTTTGGCACCTTGATCTTTCAATGCATTGCATATGTGTGAGGAGGGTGCATCTGCAGGAGCGACAGCTAGCGAATGGGAGAGCACGAAATGCACATGACCTAGTTTCTTTTCTTGGTCCGCATGCCGGCCTGCCGCGTTTATGCACTCCCGCGTTGAAATACGGTGGCTTTATGCACTCCGCGAGCGGGATTCCTACTCACCAAAACACTACCCAAAGACAAGCCATTGGTCAAAACCATCCCCCCCCAATCTCGTCCAGCCAATCCAGTCGGATGGAAAACAAATACAAGTCATCTCAAGGGGTGTTGTCTAGGGATATCCCAAAGTTGTTCGAACACATAGCATTCTAGGGACACATGGAATGTCTAGCATTCAGGCTCATCTCGATGTTAGGGGTAGACATAAGATCTACTACAGATACGAAACCCGTGCCTCCGGCCTACGTCTTGTTTGGGTTCAGTTCAGTTCAGTTCAGTTCGCATCTCATACCTCGCACCCGCGCCCAAACTGGCCTGCCACAATAAAGTGCTGGCTCCGCGAGGCTGCGCAATGCACATGTGGAATTCACGACTAAGAATAGCCTCCACAATGGCCTTCACAATAGCCTCCACAATAGCCTCCACAATGGCCCTCCGAAGCCCGCCGTGCCGACAATCGCATGACCGCAGATCCCCAGGAGAACAAGCAGAAGAATGAACAATAGGGAAGGGAAGAAGGTGAATATAGAGAAGGTGAATATGGAGAAGGTGAAGGGAGGACGGAAGAGAAGGTGGAGAAGGGAGAAGGGAGGACGGAGGAATAAAGAAGTAGAAAAACAGGAGAAAAAAAGGTGAGGGATAGAGAAGGAAGGAGGAAAGGAAGTGAAGAAAGTGAAAAAGAATGGGTAACTTTGATCAATCTCGAAGAACTAGGTCAAGAAATTCTACAAAGGAAAGAAGCTCGACTAACAAGGACAATCTCATTTTCACAATTGTTAGAATAACAATTGTTACAATTCTCACCGTTCTCATACAGTCGCATACAGTCAGACAATCACAGCCCAGTCAATTCTCATTCTCAGCCGATTCAGCCATTCCCAGCCAAACCAGCCACTCTCAGCCAAACCAGCCGATTCTCAGCCATTTCCAGCCAAACCAGCCGATTTTCAGCCATTCCCAGCCAAACCAGCCGATTCCCAGCCATTCCCAGCCAAACCAGCCGATTCCCAGCCATTCCCAGCCAAACCAGCCGATTCTTCCCAAACAATATGTTACCCGGTCTCGGGCGTACCGTCAGACGATTTTGAGACCTGAAAATACCAGGGACAATAGTGAACAGTCGAGAAGTATTTTAAAAGGAGGGGGGGTGAGATGCAGATTGAAACTGTGGCTTTGTCCAAATTGAAACTGTGAGTGTGTCTAAATTGAAGGTGTGGAACTGTCCAAATGAAAATGTGGAACTGTCCAAATGAAAAATGTGGGAGTCGAAACCTGAATGTGAGAATAAAAGTGGAACAACACTTGACTCAGGCAACCAGAACTCAAAGACACATGGCGAATAAATTTTTCGGAGAAAAAATTCCTGGCCCAATATTTACATTCGGAGATAAGAAATTGGGATGTGACCAAATAGCCGTTTTTTTTTTTTGGTGAAAATTTAAACTATTGAGAAGTTGCCTAATTTGACTAAGTGGCTTAATAGTGGTTCGCATAGTTTAAAGTTTATTTGGTGAAAAGTTGAGGCTGGAAAAATAGAAAAAGGGTCAGGTGAGAAAAGTGGCTCGAGTTCCCAATACATCAGTACCCAGTGATCCAACAATCAAGGTGATCATATTGGAGGATTGACTAAGATTATGAATTGATTATTATTGGGAATTGACTAGGATTGGGAATTGATTGGAATCAAAGCATCTAATTCCTGGTGTATGGGTTTTTCTGAAGGTCTTATATGATTAGGATCAGAAACAATCCTGGTGACTTATCGTATACCCCTAAGATTCCTGAATATTCCTGAATATTAAACTATGTGGGTCTTTGTTCCGAGAAAGCTGGTGTGGAGCATCAAGTCATTTTCAACCCAAACATATTCCTGGTTCAAGGCAATGCATTCATTCTTGGTTTTAACTAACATTAAGAATTGGAGGTTAAATTTAAAACGGAGAAAGGCGATTAGATCCAAATACCTAAGTTCTTTTCGTGGCTCGGTTTATTGAGTCTAGTTGAAAATGGATAATATCCACGGATATTATGGGCTTTGATTGTCGGTTATAAGCTTACAATGCCTTTCTGTTGGTACATCTATCTACTTCATGAACAAGAGACTCAAGGTCAGTGGGGGTAAAAGAGCCTGACATAATCAAACCTAGGAGATTTTCGTCTTATGTGCTCGTCATTTGTTTCAGTGACAATTAACAGTCAGATTGGGTGAAACAGTCTCCCTTGTTTCAGGTGAAAATTATTCATCATCAAGGAATCATCATCAAGGAATCATCATCAAGGAATCATCATCAAGGAATCATCATCAAGGAATCATCATCAAGGAATGATCTTCAAGGAATTGATCTTCAAGGAATAAAGGTGTGGACCATTTACTTTATACGCCTGGAACCACTTTAAACGTGGCTGGTCAAATCGGGTGAAGATCTCTTCAATGGCAACACACGCGGGATGATTAGCATGATCTTACACCATCTTTTGTGAAGTAGTATACTTTCCAAAACTGGTTTAAACCATCCACTGTGATTTTTGAGACTTTTGATTTTTGAGACTGTTTCAGACAATTCAATGTCTAATTATACGATTTCAATTAGACACTCAGATCCCGACTCTTGTCTAATTCTATGATCTGGACTAGTGGGGTCTTGTCTAAATGGCATGATAGGGCCGGGATTGTTTTCCATCATACCTCTAAAAAGTCATATAATGGATGGGTTTGGCTCTAAGTACACTGCTGTGATGTCCGGAATTTCAGCATCCCAGAAATACTACTTTGGAGATAAGATCTCGTGAACGGAGCTATCAGATTTGAGACTGTTCATGTCCTAGGATTGTTCATGTCCTATGATTTTTCAGGTCCTAAAATACAGGTCCTAGAATACAGGTCCTAGAATACAGGTCCTAGAATACAGGTCCTAGAATACAGGTCCTAGAATACAGGTCCTATTGCTTAGATGATGATTGGTCCAGACTAATGTTTAAAATGTGATACTCGACTTCAAGGGCTGGTGCTCTACATTTTAAGATCGTTCAGATAAAGATTGTCAGAGGAGAAACGGCTGGCTGATGAAAGTGTAAGGATTGCGCTGATTGGAATGTGGAACTGTCGATTTCAGACTACTTAATTAAGGCTGTTTCAGATTTCAAAACTACTTTATCTCTGAACCTGCTACAATTTTGAGACTGCTAAAGATTCTAGAAGATAATAAGACTGCTGAAATCAAACTGAGAGTGTTTAAAGGTTGTGATTACCAATACGTCACACAAGGAACTGGGCGTCGAGTTGTTTCCGGAGAAGATCTCATCCTTGGTATTTCGTTTTAATGTCGCATGTACCGGGCTTGGGAGGATCAGTGTTCAGGTCTTTTTCTGTCAATAAGATGTTCTTTGGATGTACGAGTTCTCCATGAATCATTTCTTCTAGCCTCATAGACTATTGGGATCATGGAAATACTCATACTCTGCTTATAGAGTATACTTGATTATGGATCAGTCTCTGCTGGAACTGAGATTGAGACATTCACTGTGGACTTTGCAGTGCCACTTTGACTGCACAACTCCAACACCAAAACACATTGATTCTGAAGACCATCCACAAGACCCTCCAAAAAACCATTCTGAAGACCATCCACAAGACCATCCACACATTTGATTACGACAACAGCATCAACCGGAACTTAAGGTGGTCATTAAGTGAATCAGCGAATCAGTGAGTCAGTATCAATGGCTAGTCATATGCCGATTATATGGTCGGAGTCACAGGCAGAGACTGAGACGGGGACTGAGACGGAGACTGAGACGGAGACTGAGACGGAGACTGAGACGAAGACTGAGAAAAGAAGATGGAGGAGTGGAGCACTAATGCAGGTGCACACTCGCTAACACTTGGTACACTCAGCACTCAGCACTCAGCACTTAGCACTTAGCACTCAGTAGGGGTATTGGTGAGTGATATAACCGTTTCATTTTTACCGTTTCATTTTTATCGTTCCATTTTTACCGTTGCATTTTCTAAGCGGAGGTTTAGGTACCGCGCGAAAAATAGACCGTGAGACTCCAGTCGAAAATAGAACACCCTGAAACAGACCAAATTAAAAATAGACAAGCGAGACAAAGACGAAATTAGACGAAAATGAAATGAGACAGAAACTAGACAGACAAAATTAAACAGATTAAATAAAGACAAATAAATAATATAATGAACCAATCGGATACTGGCCAATAATAATGGAATTTAAAATCCGTCTTTTTTATCCCTATTTGTTTGTTTTCTATAACTACATCACGTGACTTTCACATGAGATGTAGCCTCACGTGATCCGCCTGCGCTGTTATTTACTTGTCAAACTCACCTTGGCCCCTTCATGACCTGGCACTTTTCCTTTTTCGTCCTACTAGGCACCAGCCTCGCGTCTATGGGCGATAAGCTCCCGGTCTTCAACGACTGCTGTCTTGAATGCGAGCTGGTGCTTTGTCCTAGAGATACCCATGTGCTGACTGAAGCAGGCCACAGCGTATCGTTTGGCCCCATAGCGGGAAAAGTGGATACCATCGATGCCTTGATCAAGCTCTACTCGCAGAACTCCATAAACCCGGTGGCGCAGCTTGTATTCCACTGGGATTGTGCTCTGGATTGCAATTATAAGTGCCAGCAAATCGTACATTCCGGGCGGAAACAGGAAGGGCTTCCTGCAGTCAAGTTTTATGGCAAGTGGCCGTTTCGGCGATTGGCGGGTATGACAGAGTTTTTTCTGGCGTTGTTTTCCGTCGCCAACTTGTATGTGAACTATATTAGTTTGGTGAAAATGGTGGCCTATTATAATGCCCACAGACTGCATAATGCTCCGAAAGCCACCATGGCCCTCCAGTACTGTATCTTGCTGGGTCTCCTGGTGTTGGGGTGGTTTTTCAGTACTGTTTTCCATATTCGAGATACGAAAGTGTCGGAAACCATGGATTACCTTGGAGCTGGGTCCATGGTGGTTGCTAATTTCAATGCTATAGCGGTGCGGTACTTTAATATGCACGAAAACCCGAAATGGAGACGACTCTTCCAGGCCTTGGCGGTGCTTATGCTTTTTGCCCACTATACACGACTCCTCCATCACTGGGATTACGATTACAATATGAAATTCAGCATTTTGATGGGCATCTTGTCCCTCACATTATGGGTACTGCATAGTGTGCGCATGAACAAGGTGTTCCACGCCAGTCTTCGCGTATACACGGACCCTTATGAGCGGCGACTTGTGGAGAAAATGCTGCTTTTGGGAGTCAAGACGCCGGAAATTGTGCCCTTCATCCCCATCTTGTTGAACACATATCTTTTATGTGCACTCTACTTCGAAGTCAACGATTTCGAGCCCTGGTTCGGTCTCCTCGATGCCCATGCCATCTGGCACATCTGCACCATTTTCCCGCCTTTGCTCTGGTATGATTGGAATATCTGGGACTTGGAGCTTTCCGGGAGGGTCAGTAAATAAAGCGTGGTTTGGCTCGACACTAATCTTTCTCCGTCCTGCACTTTCCACCCCAGAGTATACCATACTATCTTTCCATTCTACATCTTCATTCCACTATGTCTTATTATCACCATCATATTAATATGCATTATACTGTATTCTTCTATCCTGTATTCGTCTATATACTGTATCTATTACATACTGTATCTATTACATCAAATTTATTAATAAAATTATACCTTTCGGATTCGATTCCTCCAGTAAGCATTGAACAGAATGACTTATAAGATGTGTAGAACGAATCTTAAAAAATAAAGATACAGAATAATATCTCGAAAGAGATAAGGTAATAAGAATCAAAGTTAGAGGGATGGGCATTTCAAAAATGGTTTACCTTTTTTTTTAAAAAAAAATACTTGTCTGGTAAAGTACGTGTGTAGGGTAATCTTTGAAGGAAGAATCCGGTTGTGTTCTGTCACCAACACTAGAATTTCTCACAGTACCACTTGGGATCCAAGTGTCTCCATCAGTACCATGGGGAATGGAGTTATCGTATCCAGAAGTGTTGTAGGAACTCACAAGGCCACCCACGACTGTTCCAAGTGCATCTCAAGCAAGAGCACCGTGGGCAATCTTCTGGGTGTACGGGATTATCAGAATCCTCGTGCACAATATTTGTTGTAATTTACCATTCTTAAGTCCATAATCAATGAGGCTTATGTATTTTGTTCATTCTTAGGTTTTTAGTTGTGCCACTAATCTATATTAGGAAATACGTGAAATTCTGGTTACTCGGGGTTTCGCTCTAGGTTGAGCGGTATCCCCTCTTATATACTTAGGATTCCTTGGACTCCTTGCTTTTAAGTGTGGACTTGGTAATCCATTGTCTCAAGTCAAACCTGATTCCTTTTGACAACCAAGACCCAGTTACAATACTAGTCTGCACTCATACGTTCCTCGGAACCTTCTGAGGCTTATCCAATTCTATGTAGAGAAGATAACGCCAGATCCGCAACGACAGTTGCGGCACCAGGAGGACCAGAGAGTGGTCAGGGTTCATTGAAGTATTATCAATACGAGATCTTTTTGGTGGGTCTGGTTCTTGGAGGCATCTTGGTATACCTCTGGCAGTTGATGTAAAATTAAAGTTATTAATGATAGGATGGGGCGAAGTCCCCATTATATAATGGAGAGATTCTTCCTTCACCACTGCAACAATTGTTGCTACAATTGATTGCTGCGAAAACTGATTGCTTGCTACCCCGCAAGCCGTGGGCTAGTAGCGCGCTCTTGATTGCTGTTTTCCAACATTCTAATGTACTGCAGGTACCACAAGACCTGCATACATGGGTCATCATATCTTATATGTTCAATAATTAATATATATAACAAGATCATATTTTATTTCAAAAGTCTTTTCAATATAATCTTAAAAGGACCAGCCAAAGAAGCAATTGTACTTTATCAAATTTCCCTTTTTTTCCATAAATGAATGTGAAAAAAAAAATCTATGGTTATGAGCCATTTATATGGTTATGAGCCACCCCTCTGACATACACATTAGCCATCACTTTTATTTATGTACCAATTAAGTCTTCTGACTCCCAGTACTAAGTGGTAAATTTAGGTCATACTTTGAGCGATACTTTTGAAACTTGATTGAGTACTTCCATAGCGTTATGAGCCATGGATGAGATGGATGATCCATGGATAAGATGGATAAGATGAATTAGATGAATGAGCCATGAAGGATCGACGAGCAGTGCTTCTCACTTTTGTATAAAGCGTATGGAGTCCTTCATTCGAGCCATTCACACGGTACTGAGATGAGTTTCTATATTTTCATCATACTTTTCATAAATCTACTAATTAATAAAATCTGGCCAGGACGATTTACTGTAGATTGTTTTAAGACTGGTGGATGTACTATGGGTAAGTAAGCAGGGCTCGTAACGCGGGTTGTAATCAAGGCTCATAACCACGATTCCAAAAAAAATCAACAGGTACCAAAAAAGTCTTCATTTCTCTACAAAATAAAAAAAGGCAATTCAAGATTAAACCCATTCCTGTATATAAGAATTCACGTATATTTCTTTTTTTTATTTATTGTGTATTATATGAATTTATTGTGTATAGTGCGTTGTATGGTAGTACTCAGTTTTGGTTGGTGCGAAAAGTAAGGGAAATACTTGTGTGTGAATATCTATGAACCAGCAACCTCTCACACTCAAAAAGTATACGTGTCAATAAAATATATAAAGCTAGTAAGAATTCACTTCAGACCAGATCTAAAAGTACCATCAGTAATTTGGCTTCATCTCCATAGAAAATACTCCATACAGTATAGTACACTACACTATATACACTACATTACCATACCTACATTACCATACCTACACTATTATACACTACACTACTATACACTACACTACTATACACTACACTACTATACACTACACTACTATACACTACACTATTATACACTGCTATACGCTATTAAGAATCAATCCAGGTCCTTAGTAAACATTAGTACCTCTACACTAGTTAGAATATTGGTGGGTCTGGTGTCGGGAGACATCTTGGTATGTCCTCCCTCAGTTGATATATATTTCGGATACTCTTATAAAATAGCGGGAGCTTATCCTTTTATATTGGGGTGAGCCTTCACATGACCTCAGTCACGTAAGTGACCGCGATTTCAGGGAAACATGAAGCCGCGGCTCCTGTTTCTCAACATACACTACTATACACTACTATACAATACACTACACTACACTACTATACAATACACTACACTACACTACTATACAATACACTACACTACACTACTATACAATACACTACACTACACTACTATACAATACACTACACTACACTACTATACAATACACTACACTACACTACTATACAATACACTACACTACACTACTATACAATACACTACACTACACTACTATACAATACACTACACTACACTACTATACAATACACTACACTACACTACTATACAATACACTACACTACACTACTATACAATACACTACACTACACTACTATACAATACACTACACTACACTACTATACAATACACTACACTACACTACTATACAATACACTACACTACACTACTATACAATACACTACACTACACTACTATACAATACACTACACTACACTACTATACAATACACTACACTACACTACTATACAATACACTACACTACACTACTATACAATACACTACACTACACTACTATACAATACACTACACTACACTACTATACAATACACTACACTACACTACTATACAATACACTACACTACACTACTATACAATACACTACACTACACTACTATACAATACACTACACTACACTACTATACAATACACTACACTACACTACTATACAATACACTACACTACACTACTATACAATACACTACACTACACTACTATACAATACACTACACTACACTACTATACAATACACTACTATACAATACACTACACTACACTACTATACAATACACTACACTACACTACTATACTATACAATACACTACTATACAATACACTATACTACTATACAATACACTACACTAGTATTCATATTTTTACCTATTGGTGAGGCCTTTGGTATTACCTCACTTATGTTAACCTATTCTGAACTAGTAGCTGAACTAGTACCTAGTAGCTGATCGTCTTTAGTGTATAGTAGCCTTCAGTGTCTTTAATTTATAGTAGTCTTGAGTAAAATCAGTTGGAAAATGTCCAAGAAAAGACGAAGAGATAAAAACAAGGAGCAAGAGAAGGGGAAAAGGGGTGGACTACTATACACTACTATACACTAAAGTACCATAGAGGTATATTTCGAGCCTACGAATGTCAATTCCTATTAACAATCACTAGTGACATTGCGTTTAGCAGCCTTATCTCTCTTCCCCGGTATTCACCGGATAGCTATTTAATCACGCAGGATTCTCACTAGGGGAGTCTATCAATGAATTAAGTTAAATTCAAGTACTAGACGCAGTCAAGAGTTTAGCACTATATACTACAGTACCATAGGTTGAACTTTGGTATTCCTAGGTCCATAATTTCTGCTAGTGTTCTGTATTAGGAAATCCGTGAAATTCTGGTTACTCGAGATACCACTCAACCTAGAACCGAATCTCCTCTATATATACTTAGGATTCCTTGGACTCCTTGCTTTTGAGCGTGGACTTGGTAATCCATTGTCTCAAGTCAAACCTGATTCCCTTTGATAACCAAGACCCAGTTACAATACTAGTCTGCACTCATACGTTCCTCGGAACCTTCTGAGGCTTGTCCAAATGTGTGTTGAGAAAACAGCTCTTGCTGTCTCTCTGAGACCGCAATCACTCACGTGACTTTGGTCATGTGAAGGCTAACTCCCAATATAAAAGGACGAGCTCCCGCTATTTTACAAGATATATCACCTGAGAAAAGACATATCAAGATGTCTCCCGACACCAGATCCACCAATATTAATTAGTGTAGAGGTACTGATGTTTATCAATGACTTGGACTAACTTCACCAAATTCGGCTGTACTGCAGGTAATACTTTACCTGCATACATGGGTAACCACACATCTCACATATTCAACATATACTGTTATGTTCTTTTAATACATTTATGCCTAAACTCTTATATTTGTTGATTGTTCCTCAAGGAGAGGAACCGGAGCGGCTTATATAACTTTTGAGAGTAACGTGGCACCAAAAAACTCTCCACCAGAACAATGGTAAGGATTGTTCTGGAATATTCGAAAGAGGCCATCTATGGACGAAGTGCCCTGATGGCCAAATGCCGTACCACCATTGCAACAAACAGACTGAGAGGCTTCATAATACCTTCACTTCATAATACCTTCATATACTACTACTTATGGTTTTTATGGTAATGTTTGTTGGAACATGAGGAATCAGTACATCTCTGATGTACTGCATGTTCCTTGTGACTGCAAGTAAGCAGGACAGATGAAACATTGATATGTAGGAATAGACAAAGAGTGGACGACGTCCTGTGGAAAAGGAAGCGGGCGGTAACGCTACAACTAATGGAACAAGAGACGACATTATGATTAGGAGAGTTCTTAGTATACTTTAGATACAGATAAGAATAGAAATTATCATGTGATTGGTCCCCAATGACATAATCGTTCCAGATTAAGAGTTTGGGTAGTAAAGCTCAACAGGAATTTCTAGTAGTTAGCACTTTTTTTATTAATGTATCAAAGAAAATAACAGGTTACAAGAGAGTAGAGTATTATGAGTTATAAAAGAATAGAGTATTATGGGTTATAAAAGAATAGAGTATTATGGGTTATAAAAGAGTAGAGTATTATGGGTTATAGCTAAAATAGATTCCTTGTGGTCATATATCATAGTAGGACGAGAGTAGAGAGTAGGGAAGGGAGTGGACACTCATACTAGAGTGGTATGCGGATTTAGAGTAGACAAGAACAGAGTATTATGTTTATAGTAGAGTAGTGTAAAATCTAGAGACCAGAAGATTAAATGGATATAGTAGAGTTCAGTTTATCCTGTGATTGATAGTAGATAGTAGATTATTCTGTTTATAGTAGTGACTAGAGACTAGAAACTACAGATGTTAGATCCAAGATGGAGGGAATACAACCCATATAGCTATTGAGTTCACATTCCCAGTTAATCGGGAACTGATGCTACTACCTCCCTTTCGGGTTCACCGTTACTACGTCCCTTCGGTAACCTTCCAGCAGACTACTTAATGGCGGCCGATTCCTGCTGCTGGGGAATCATTAACGAATATAGTTTCAAATAGGTAATTAACATGCTTACAAGAATCTAACAACAGACCAGACTATTGAATTTATAGTAGACACGAGTATTCTATCTAATTAAAGAGTATTAAGGTTTTAGAGAGAGTAGACTATAGACAGAGACAGAGACAGAGACAGAGACAGAGACAGAGACAGAGACAGAGACAGAGACAGAGACAGAGACAGAGACAGAGACAGAGACAGAGACAGAGACAGAGACAGAGACAGAGACAGAGACAGAGACAGAGACAGAGACAGAGACAGAGACAGAGACAGAGACAGAGACAGAGACAGAGACAGAGACAGAGACAGAGACAGAGACAGAGACAGAGACAGAGACAGAGACAGAGACAGAGACAGAGACAGAGACAGAGACAGAGACAGAGACAGAGACAGAGACAGAGACAGAGACAGAGACAGAGACAGAGACAGAGACAGAGACAGAGACAGAGACAGAGACAGAGACAGAGACAGAGACAGAGACAGAGACAGAGACAGAGACAGAGACAGAGACAGAGACAGAGACAGAGACAGAGACAGAGACAGAGACAGAGACAGAGACAGAGACAGAGACAGAGACAGAGACAGAGACAGAGACAGAGACAGAGACAGAGACAGAGACAGAGACAGAGACAGAGACAGAGACAGAGACAGAGACAGAGACAGAGACAGAGACAGAGACAGAGACAGAGACAGAGACAGAGACAGAGACAGAGACAGAGACAGAGACAGAGACAGAGACAGAGACAGAGACAGAGACAGAGACAGAGACAGAGACAGAGACAGAGACAGAGACAGAGACAGAGACAGAGACAGAGACAGAGACAGACTCAAGAACAGACTCGAGTATTATAAAGTAGAAGATAAACCAAAATCATAAAATGAAATATGAGCAACAAACTAAACTTCTTAAGATGAACATTTCATAATATTAATCCAACCAAAGTTAACTGATTTACAATGTTTTTAAAAACTATTCAAACCAGTGCGACAAAATGTTTCGAACCAAGAAGACAATTCGATTCAAACCACACTAGCAAAATTAAACAAACCAATAATTCAAAAAGTTTCGTACCCCTTTGCACAATCTTTTAAACCAAATGGCATAATGTTTGAAACAAACATTCATTAGAATTCAATATAATTTTGAAATCTTAAATCTGGACGATTGCCTCATATGTACTACATTCGGAAGTCTTGTACAGTACCAATCAATGTAGATTACTTAACTCCTCATGTGCCCTCAACTCGGGCACGTCAGGTGGTCCTTTCAATAGCCATGGAGTACAGTCCAGAGG
>NKZI01001526.1:5016-30517 GCA_002370645.1 Metschnikowia sp. 00-154.1 | reverse complement strand
TAGAGCGGTAGTGGAGAGTGGGAGTTGTCAACAAGTACCTAGCATGTACGGAGTCAAGGTACTTCGCTGATATGTTGTATGTAGACCAGTGATAGCACTATGTGTAGGAAACTAGTGGGTGAAAACTCTTCACCCACTTCAGCACATATCGCACTTTGGTCTTGTAAGGTATAACTTACATATCTCTGTATATCAATATATACTAAAACATAGGTTGAAAGGAGTAGAGCGGGAGTGAAGAGAGTTCGCGGTTTTTTGCAGTCAATCACTGACCATACAAAAGTGATGCGCATCTACTCCCATAAATTCTCATCACCACCTGAAGTTCTTTTTCTCATTATTTATTACTCTGATAAGTTAAAAATAGTCAATGGTTCTGTAATCCCTAACTTATACCCATACTGCATCTAAGTCTAGTACATAGTCTATATTAACTCTACATTCTAGTCTTCACTTAGTCTACACTACTCTCTACACTACTCTCTACACTACTCTCTACACTACTCTCTACTCTACTCTCTACACTACTCTCTACTCTACTCTCTACACTACTCTACTCTCTACTCTACTCTACAGTATACACTCTACTCTATAGTATACACTCTACTCTATAGTATACACTCTACTCTATAGTATACACTCTACTCTACAGTGTACACTCTACTCTAGCACATACTCTACTCTATAGCATATACTCTAAAAGAAAAGACCCACTATAGGTAGTGTTAGATCCAAGATGGGTGGAATACATCCCATATAGGCATTGAGGTCACGTGACCAGTTAATCGGGAACCGATGTTACTACGTCCCTTTCGGGTTCACCGTTACTACGTCCATTCGGCTACCTTCAGGCAGACCACTTGATGGCGGCCGATTCCTCTTGCTGATGATATCAACGAATATAGTTTCGAATAGGTAATTAACGTGCTTACAAGAATCTAATAGGTAGGATACTACACATAGAGGCATTTATGAAGCCTACGACGTCTGATCCGAACAATACATCACTACACAACTAAATTATTGATTAGACTAAGTAGTAGAGCAGAATTAGTATGGCAGTGGAACAGTGGGTTTGAGTAGTACCACAGTAGAGTTAACAGGATTTGAGTAGTATCACGGTAGAGTTAACAGTGAGTTTCAGTAGGACATGGTAGAAACTCTGTGTCGTCAATATGGAGCACAAAATTGGTCATTAGAAAGTGTAAGAGAACGAATTCGAGGATACATCGCTGTCACCTTAATGGTCTCCACTTAAAACAATTCTCAGAAGCGACCAGACAATCCCATATACTATTCTGTCGGGGCCATGCACCAATAGAAAAAAATAAGCTCCTGGTTCTCTTTGGATTCTCTCAACCTTCCCCATTAGATATTTGGACAGGCTCTCTATTGATCAAAAAGCAATCAAAGCCAGATTTATGACCATAGTTTCGAATAGAAAAATTGACTTCGAGTCTAACCAATCTGGATATTCTGGTACACATGTGAATTCGTCTGGTGATACAATCCATCCACATGGTCAACTGAACAGCACATATAGAGCAACCATAGAATCAACATCTCCAAAGAATGCAATCCCCAAAGACACAAGATCGAATCACAAAAGAATTAAGATCCCCATACGAGTCTCCATAAAATCAATGTTTTCATAGAATCCAATTCTAGTGGAATCAAGATCAAAAAAAAATTCCTCATACAGAATTTCCTATTATTTAATCTCGTGGTTCGTATCGATCTAGTACCAGAATAGTCCGTCCAAGATTCTGCTACAGATCCAGAGATCCAGCGAAAGATATATTCAGAGTCAATCCAATTCAACCACCTTTAGATTCATATCAGCTCCAAACCAGCTTCGAAACCAACTTCGAAATCAGATCCAATCAGATCCGGAATACGACCCAAATCAGACCCAAAACCAGATCAAAACTAAATCAGACCAAATCAGATCAAGGAACAGACCCAATCCACTCACCTCATCCCCCCTTCATCTCACATACTCTTCTGGGCCTTCTTCAACTCATCCTTCAACTTCTCCAAAAAATCGTCGTTGCCATCCTCATCGTCCCAGTCCTCGTCCCAGAGGTTGGCGGCATTGAGAGCGGAGTTGGGCTGCATCGTCCACTGCGAGTCCTCAGGGAAATCCTCGAACTCGTCGTCCTCTTCCAACGTCTTGATGATCTTCTTTTCTTCAGACATGTAACCAGGTATAAGCGTGTATAGGTATAATGGGGTGAACTAGTGTAGTGAACTAGTGTATGTAACTGGGTGTGTAACTGAGTGTGTAACTAGGATGTAACCAGGTGTACTAGTGTAGTGTACTAGTGTGTATAACAGTAAGTAGTATGAGTATTTAATACTGCAAGAAGTTAGTAGTGCGGGAATTCAGTGGTGAGAATTCAGTGGTGTGCAAGAAGTTAGTGTGAGAACTTGGTGGTGTGCAAGAAGTAAGTGCGAGTAGTGTGAGTGGCGTTGAGTTTGGGTTGAGTTTGGAATGAGTGGAGAAAAGAGATGTACTGATGTGCGAGCAGTGCGAAAAGCATCGCTAAATCATCACCTTACGCACTCTCATCACTATATATTCTGCACCTCAACACACTGGAAGTCCCGATGAAAGAGGTAGTCATTGATGAAGCGCCCAAATGTATTAAGGGCCTTGAGTTTGGCGCTCTTCTGGCCAAAGATATCGTGGCACAGTCCGAGGTCGAGGTCACCACGCGGGACTTATATGACTTGGAAAAGGGCCGTACAGTGCGGGAGTCGGGGGCCTTGGATACCCGGATGGGATCGCTGTCGAATGCCGTAGAATGTACCACGTGTCACGGTAATTTGGCCTCCTGCCACGGCCATTTTGGCCACGTTCGCTTGGCGCTTCCTGTATTCCATGTGGGCTACTTCAAGGCCATCATCCAGGTGCTTCAATGTATCTGCAAGAACTGTGCGTCGTTTCTTCTTGACGAAACTACGAAACGGGCGTTTGTGGCGGATTTGAGACGGCCCAATATTGATAATTTAAGGAGAATGAAGATCCTCAAGAAAGTGCTGGATCAGTGTAAGAAACAACGGCGCTGTTTGAAGTGCCAACATATTAATGGAGTGGTGAAGAAAGCGGCGGCTGGTGCGGGGCCTGCAGCCTTAAAGATCGTCCATGATACGTTCCGCTATATAGGCAAAAAGCTGGTGCCAGAGAAGGAGGCTTGGGATGCGGAGTTTGAGGATGTGTTTGCCCGGAACCCGGAGGTGGAGAAGTTTGCCAAACGGGCTTCCGAAGACTTGAACCCGTTGAAGGTATTGAGTTTGTTCAAGCAGATTGCTCCTGCAGACTGCGAGCTTTTGGGCATTGATGCTGGCCGTGGAGGTCGCCCGGAAATGTATATTTGGAGGTATTTGCCTGCTCCGCCCGTGTGTATCCGACCATCGGTGATGATGGATGCACAATCCAACGAGGACGACTTGACTGTCAAGTTGACTGAGATTGTGTGGACGTCTTCGCTCATTAAGGCTGGTATCGAGAAGGGAATCTCCATCAATAACCTCATGGAACAATGGGACTACTTGCAGCTTTCCGTGGCCATGTACATCAATTCGGACCTGGCCAATCCTGCATTGATGCCTGGAGGCATGGGAGGTGGGTCTAAGCTGGCGAAACCAATCCGTGGTTTTTGCCAACGGTTGAAAGGAAAACAGGGCCGGTTCCGTGGAAATTTACTGGGAAAAAGAGTGGATTTTTCGGGCCGGACGGTCATTTCGCCCGACCCCAACCTTAGGGTCGATGAGGTGGCTGTTCCTGACCGTGTGGCCAAGATTTTAACGTACCCGGAGAAATGTACGCGGTACAACAGACAGAAGTTGCAGAAACTTATCCTCAATGGTCCTTCGGTTCATCCAGGAGCAAACTACGTGCTCAAGCAGAATGAGGTGGCCAAGCGTAACTTGAAGTTCGGAGACAGGGTCAAGTTGGCCAAATCATTACACATTGGTGATGTGGTGGAGAGACACCTTGAGGATGGAGACGTTGTGCTTTTCAATCGTCAACCTTCGTTGCATCGTCTTTCCATTTTATCTCATTATGCCAAGATCCGGCCTTGGAGAACTTTCAGATTGAACGAGTGTGTGTGTACTCCATACAATGCTGATTTTGATGGTGACGAAATGAACTTGCATGTTCCCCAAACAGAGGAGGCCCGAGCAGAGGCCATCAACTTGATGGGTGTGAAGAATAACCTCTTGACCCCAAAATCGGGAGAACCCATCATTGCAGCTACTCAGGATTTCATCACTGGTTCATATCTCATTTCCCATAAGGATACGTTCTTCACGCGAGCGCAGTTGGCCCAGCTCTTGTGTATGATGTCGGATGCACACCTCCAGTTTGACATTCCTGCGCCGGCAATCTTCAAGCCGGTGGCCCTTTGGACAGGAAAACAGGTATTTTCGCTTTTGATCCGGCCCAACAAACAGTCCAATGTGGTGATCAATGTGGATGCCAAGAATAAGACCTTCCACCCTCCCAAACAGAGCCACTGGCCACTGGAAATGTCGCCCAACGATGGGTACGTGGTGATCCGGGGTTCGCAGATCTTGAGTGGAGTCATGGACAAGTCTACGCTTGGAGACGGAAAGAAACATTCGGTGTTCTATACTATTTTGAGAGACTACGGCCCGGATGCGGCTACCACGGCCATGAACAGAATGGCCAAGTTGTGTGCACGGTACTTGGGAGACCGAGGCTTCTCCATTGGAATCAATGACGTCACTCCTGGGTCCGACTTGAAGGCCAAGAAGGAGGTCATGGTGGAGGATGCCTATGCCAAGTGTGACGAGTTGATCAAGCTTTACAATACAGGCAAGTTGGAGACTCAGCCGGGGTGCAATGAGGAGGAAACCTTGGAGGCTAAGATTGGAGGTTTATTGTCCAAGGTCAGAGAAGAGGTGGGAGAGGTGTGTATCCGGGAACTCGACCCGTTGAACGCTCCTCTTATTATGGCCACATGTGGTTCCAAGGGTTCCACGTTGAATGTGTCCCAGATGGTGGCAGTTGTAGGCCAGCAGATTATTTCGGGAAACCGTGTGCCGGATGGATTCCAGGACCGGTCGTTGCCACACTTCACCAAGTTCTCCAAGTCGCCCCAATCGAAGGGTTTCGTGTCTAACTCATTTTACAGTGGCTTGACTGCACCGGAGTTCTTGTTCCACGCCATTTCTGGAAGAGAGGGTTTGGTTGATACTGCAGTCAAGACGGCCGAAACGGGTTACATGTCCAGACGTCTTATGAAGTCCCTAGAGGACTTGTCTGCGTCGTACGACAATACGGTGAGAAACTCGTCCAATGGTATTGTGCAGTTCACCTATGGAGGAGACGGCTTGGACCCCATGGAGATGGAGGGAGATGCCCAGCCTGTCAACTTCAACCGCCAATGGGACCATGCACTTAATATCACCTTCAACAATTTTGATCCTGAGTTGTATCCCTACCAGATTTTAGAGATCGTGGAGAAGGTGTTGCAGCCATTGGAGCAACGACTCACACGGTACGATAACTTGGGAAGACAAATCAATGCTGATATTGGCGACCAGGTGCAGTTCATCGACCAGAAAGATGCCGAGCGGGCGTTTTATCGGTCGATCCGGGACTACGTGACCAAAAAAGCTAACCGTGTGGCCAGGTTGCGTCAAGAAAAGGGCTTACAGCCTTTATTGTCCAAGATCGAGGTATTGGACGATATGCTCGTGGACGAGGACGAAATCAAAGCTAATGCAGTGCACCAGCTTGCTAAGGTCCTGCAGAAAGCAGTGGAAACCTTCATGGAGCAGTGTCTCTACAAATACGTCAAGGCCAAAGTGGAGCCTGGAACGGCAGTTGGAGCCATTGGAGCCCATTCCATTGGAGAGCCCGGAACCCAGATGACGTTGAAGACTTTCCACTTTGCCGGTGTGGCCTCCATGAACGTCACACTTGGTGTGCCCCGTATCAAGGAGATCATCAATGCAGCCAAGGTGATCTCAACGCCTATCATCAACTCTGTTTTGGTCAACGATGATGATGAGGTGGCTGCGAGAGTGGTCAAGGGCCGTATTGAAAAGACTCTTCTTAGAGATGTGGCCTACTACATTGAGGATGTCTATAAGAACGATATGGCATATCTTTCCATTAAGATCGATACCAAGACCATCGAGAAGTTGCAGTTGGAGTTGACTTTAGATAATATTAGACTAGCGTTGGTCAATGCCCCCAAGCTTAAGATCATGAACAACGAGGTTTCTGTTTATGGAAAGGACCGCATCAATGTGTTGGTAACGCTTCGGGAAGGCAAGACCGAGAGCTTGGCCAGAACAGCTATCTCCGACTACAAGAGCCACGAGCGCAATAACCTGCTCTTTTTCCGCATGCAACAGCTCAAGAGGGCGCTTCCGGATGTGGTGATCAAGGGTCTTTCAGATATCTCCAGAGCAGTGATCAACATCAAGGATGACAACAAAAAGGAACTTTTGGTGGAAGGGTACGGACTCAAGCAGGTGATGAGCACCGATGGAGTAGTGGGCACCAAGACAACCACCAATCATATTTTGGAAGTGTACGAGGTGCTTGGAATCGAAGCAGCGCGGTCTTCTATTATTGGTGAAATCGACTACACCATGAGTAAGCACGGAATGAGTGTGGACCCCAGACATATCCAATTATTGGGAGATGTTATGACATATAAGGGAGAAGTGTTGGGAATTACGCGGTTTGGACTCTCCAAGATGCGGGATTCAGTGTTGCAATTGGCTTCGTTCGAAAAGACCACTGACCATTTGTTCGATGCTTCATTCTATATGAAAAACGACAAGATCGAGGGAGTGTCGGAGTGCATCATTTTGGGCCAGACCATGAGTATTGGAACAGGAGCATTCAAGATGGTCAAGACGTCACATTACGACAAAAAGCATTTGCAGCCTAAACCATTATTGTTCGAGCTGCTCTGTGTGCAAGCCGCAGCATAATTCCTTTGCATCATCAAGCATAAGCATATCATTGGGTGACATTTATTCTGTATGATTCCATCTATACGTTGGAGATTACAACCATAGTATCTCAAGTGATACTATAGACTGTATCACGCAAGTCTATTCAGTTTGAATGTCTAATTCAGTCTCATCGGTAGTCTCTATGTATGCATCAGCATCTGTTCATACTGTTCACCCTGTTCATACTGTTCCCACTGTTCACAATGTTCACCCTGGTCACCCTGGTCACACTGTTCACACTGTTCACACTGGTCACACTGGTCACTCTGGTCACTCTGTTCACAATGTTCACCCTGGTCACCCTGGTCACACTGTTCACCCTGGTCACTCTGTTCACCACCAGATTCTTCTACAAACGCAGAAGGCTGACTTCTTTTCTACCGATAGACAAAGACACACTTGAAGGCTACACTACTACTACAACAAACTATAAAAGATACCATTCAATATTAACACTAGAATTTTCATGGTATAAGACTATCACATATAAATACTGTTGAGAATCAATCCAAGTCCTTAGTAAACTTCAGTACCTATACACTTAGTAAACATCAGTACCTATACAATAATTAATATCGGTGGGTCTGGTGTCGTGAGACATCTTGGTTTGTCCCCTCAGTTGACATTTTGGTATTCTTAAGTATTACCGTTATTTATAGTGGGGAGTCCTTTACATGATCAAAGTTACATACATCCACCCAAAGTTACTTGCAGCCAAAGTTACTTGCAGCCAAAGTTACATACAGCCAAAGTTACATACAGCCAAAAATTACTTGCAGCCAAAATTTCTTGCAGCCAAAAATTACTTACAGCCACCTAAAGTTACGTGAGTGGCTGCAGTGCTAAACAGACACCAAGTGTTGTTTCTCAACATCTCTCACTTCGTAGAAATACCAAATTTTTTTCCGTAAAGGGTCGAGATTCCTCACTCAGACCCATATTGGGTATACTGTAAATTACTTAACACCAATTCNGTAAAGGGTCGAGATTCCTCACTCAGACCCATATTGGGTATACTGTAAATTACTTAACACCAATTCAACACTTATATTAGGTACATCAGGAGGTCCTCTTAATAACCAAGGAGTACACCTCAGTTGACAGTATTCATCACCAGTGATAAAGTTCATATCTCATCAAGATAGGTAAATACTTGTGGAGTTACACGGGAGCTGTTTCTGGTGGGTCTGGGGGTAGAGGACATCTTTGTATGTTCCTCTCAGACGATATTCTGATCAGTTACTAACACTAGGGTATGTAATCGTTTCCTAACAGGGTATGGACTAGAGTTCCATCTTATATAGACTTCTGGAACTCTGCTAAACTTTCCATATAAGAATGATGTGAGAGGTAGACCTTCTTATTATTATATAGAAAAGGTAAGTATTGCACTAAGAAGTAAGTACAGCCTACTCTAGGATTTTCCTGAGTGCGCGCATTCCTTTTCTGAAAGGATCATTCATTGCTCACTTTCAACATACAGTATTTTTCAAAACTATTCAAACCAGCGCAACAAAATGTTTCAAACCAGTGTGACAAAATGGTTCGAACCACACTAGAAAAATGTTTCAAACCAATAATTCAAAAAGTTTCGTACACCCCTAACCAGGTGTTATATACAGGATAACAAGGAACCCAGTCCAGTTCCGTCCGTTTTGACCCTTGATTGGTACTGCAAGACTCCCAAATGTAGTATACATGAGGTAATCGTCCAGACCCAAGATTTCAGATTTCAGAATATTGAATTCTAATGAATGTAGGTGTGAAACATTATGCCATTTGGTTTGAAAGGATGTGCGAAGGGGTACGAAACATTTTGAATTATTGGTTTGTTTAATTTTGCTAGTGTGGTTCGAAACATTTTGCACTGGTTTGAATAGTTTTGAAAAACACTGTACGTATACTGGACATTCCATAGTGCGAACTCTACATACATTGTATTTCAAAACTATTCAAACCAGTGCGACAAAATGGTTCAAACCAGTGCGACAAAATGGTTCAAACCAGTGCGAGAAAATGGTTCAAACCAGTGCGAGAAAATGGTTCAAACCAGTGCGAGAAAATGGTTCAAACCAGTGCGAGAAAATGGTTCAAACCAGCGCGAGAAAATGGTTCAAACCAGCGCGAGAAAATGGTTCAAACCAGCGCGAGAAAATGGTTCAAACCAGCGCGAGAAAATGGTTCAAACCAGCGCGAGAAAATGGTTCAAACCAGCGCGAGAAAATGGTTCAAACCAGCGCGAGAAAATGGTTCAAACCAGCGCGAGAAAATGGTTCAAACCAGCGCGAGAAAATGGTTCAAACCAGCGCGAGAAAATGGTTCAAACCAGCGCGAGAAAATGGTTCAAACCAGCGCGAGAAAATGGTTCAAACCAGCGCGAGAAAATGGTTCAAACCAGCGCGAGAAAATGGTTCAAACCAGCGCGAGAAAATGGTTCAAACCAGCGCGAGAAAATGGTTCAAACCAGCGCGAGAAAATGGTTCAAACCAGCGCGAGAAAATGGTTCAAACCAGCGCGAGAAAATGGTTCAAACCAGCGCGAGAAAATGGTTCAAACCAGCGCGAGAAAATGGTTCAAACCAGCGCGAGAAAATGGTTCAAACCAGCGCGAGAAAATGGTTCAAACCAGCGCGAGAAAATGGTTCAAACCAGCGCGAGAAAATGGCTCAAACCAGTGAAACAAAATGGCTCAAACCAGTGAAACAAAAAGTTTCGTATCCCTTCTTCACAGTCTTTCAAACCAAATCGCATAATGCTTCACACCAACTTTCATTAGAATTCAAAATTCTGAAATTTGAAATCTTAGGTCTGGAGGATTGCCTCATATGTACTATATTTGGGAGTCTTGCAGTATCAATCAAGAGTCAAAACGGAACGGACGGAACATGAACTGCTTTCCTTATTTTTTGTAGATTACTTAACTCCTCATGTGCCCTTAACTCGGGCACGTCAGGTGGTCCTTTCAATAACCATGGAGTACAGTCCTCTGGACTGTACTTATTAGTAAACATAAAGTTCTTAGTCTCATCAAGATATATACTTGAGGAGTTACACGAGAGCTGTTTCTAGTGGGTCTGGGAGTAGAGGACATCTTTGTATGTTGCTCTCAGACGATACTCTGATTGATTAATTTTTAACACTAGGATTTGTTAGGACTCAACAGTAGCAGGAACCTGTTAGTCTTATAATGGACGTCTTCCTTACGTCCTATAGTTTATCATGGTATGTATTGAACCTAGAATAGACGAGGAACTCCCTGATTTATCCAAGGGAGGAAAACCTCACTGTTATATACACTGGTTGTATGCAACCCTGTATATACATGAAACATCTGCACGTTATATGCAAGTGTTACCCGACCGGGATACCTTGCATCTCAGTATCCTTGTGAAATCGTTTCCTAACAGGATTATGGCAAGAGTCCTAACTTATATAGTCTAGGAACTCTGCTCGACTTTCAGTCTTTCACTGAAGCTAAACCTTCTTCAACATCTTTCATGTTGGAGCTAAACATTCATCAAGGTTCACCAAAGTAAGGCAGAACACACTCTATACTTTCTAAAGAGCCCGCCTTCCATTTCTGGAATGATCAGTCATTGCTCATTCTCAACATTTTTTTATCCTATATACCTCAACTTGTCCATTTAGTTTGAAAGATTGTGTGAAGGGGTGCGAAACATTTTGAATTATTGGTTTGAATTGTTTTGCCTCGCTGGTATGAACCATTCTGGCTTCTTGGTCAAAAACATTTTGTCGCACTAGTTTGAAACATTTTGTCGCACTAGTTTGAATAGTTTTGAAAAACACTGTATAAAATCAAAACATTTCAAACCATACTAACAAAATTAAACAAATCAATACATATAACCCCTAACAAGTTGTTATATACAGGATAACAAGGAAACCAAGTTCAGTCGTCGTCCGTTTTGACCCTTAATTGGTACTACAAGATTTCCAAATGTAGTATATATGAGGTAATTGTCCAGATTTAAGATTTCAGAATATTGAATTTTAATGAAACTTGATGTGAAACATTACTCCATTTAGTTTGAAAGACTGTACGAAGGGGTACGAAACTTTTTGAATTATTGGTTTGTTGAATTTTGCTAATGTGGTTTAAACCAATCTGTCTTCTTAGTTAGAAACATTTTGTCGTTCTGGTTTGAATAGTTTTGAAAATCACTGTATAAGGAAGTCTGGACCATATCCATCCCTTCTTAAATAACTGAATCAAATATCATCTGTTTGGGGCATATAAAGATGCCTCCAAAAGCCAGACCCACCAATATTCCAATGAACACTGAAAACTCTACATCTTCCTCCTCTCTTGAAGTAAACACTCCTGAAGTGTTTACATATCTTGACGAGAGTATGAGGACCTTGTTCTTCAGTAACTTTCAACTGGAAATTACACCATGATTAATCTATGGTCCACCTGGTGCCCCAACTATGGTTGCCGAACATGTGTTGTTTGATCTACAAGTATTCAAAAAGAGTACAGCAAATGTACAGTAAATGTACAGTAAAAAGCAGAGTAAGTGTACAATATTTTAGTAGAAAAAACGGAAAAAAAATCGACTATACTATATCTTGCTTGGTGATGGTCACCTTTTTACAGTTTTTCAGTGGAGACAAGCCATTCTTGGAAATAACCACAGCATACTCATTTTTGGAAAAATACGACGAATCGTTGGGGTACTTGCAGGCAAAAAAATGGTTGTTCTTTAACACATTACCATTGAAATCAAGCCTCATGGGCGTCACGTGTGGATCGGAGCAGAGATGATTTTCTGACATCCCAATAAAATCAGTACGAGTGCGTTGATCCCAATAAGCATAACCATCGTAATATTCGTAAACAATACCATAGCCTTTGGAGCTCACGAAAAGCCGATTTTCTCCCCGATTCTCATAAAGAGGTATAAGGCTACCATTGATAGTTCCATCGTCACTGATAGCATGGAGCATGATTTTATGTGCCCATGCAGGCACCACAAGAAAAAACGTCCAGATCTTCATATCCAGTCAACTCAAATACCCTAAATTTTGTAGCTGTATTTATATTTATATGTTTATATGTTTATAAGTTTATTTGTATTTCTACTTATATGCCTATTTATATTTATACTCATATACGTATTTATATTAATACGGTATCTCGTGTTATCATGTTATCAGGTTATCTTAAGTTAATGAGGGCGCGTAAGCGAGCATTGACACATGTGTGCATGATGCGCAACCAAACAAAATAACCACTTAACTCCAAATAATGGAATGGGGTCACTTTTCTGAGGTAGTCAGGCATATAACCACCCATGCGTACCTTTTCAGTTTTTCAGGTTACTTTTCGAGATGAAATATTTATATGAAGCTCATTACTCTTATCAGTATCAGTTCATGGAACCACTTGGACAGATTGGGTAAGTCTTTGTAAGTGATTTACTTGTTGATAATCAACTGTAAGTGAACTATACCTTTAGTCTATGATTTTATTTTGCCTGCCACAATGTACCTCCAAAAAGCACTACCAAAAAGCACTACCAAAAAGTACTACCAAAAAGTACTACCAAAAAGTACACCAAAAAGTACTACCAAAAAGTACACCAAAAAGTACACCAGAATGTACCTTCAGAATGTACCCCAGAATGTACCCCAGATACTACCACCAGATACTACCACCACAATCTATTACTTCCATAGTTAACACACAGTGTGAACCAATTCCCATCTAGACTCTCCACCACCACATCAATTAATATATACTCTACTATAGAGTATTCCACGTATTCTACGTATTCTACGTATTCCATAGTATCTCTATTAGACTTCCTAATTACCACAGGGATATCTGGCTTGTTTAGTCAAGCGTTCATAGAGACTTTAGTATAGTATAGTATAGTATAGTATAGTCGGGGCTCATAACCTCTTAGGCTAATAACAAATGTAGAGGTATAATTAAGAAAGTGAATACTGTTCCTAGCCAAAGTCCATGAAGATATGTTAATATAACTCTCATTGTAGGTGGGAGTGCGAATTCAAATGAGATGATAATCCTATTGATATGCTTTCTGTTCGATTCTTGTTGAACTTTATGTACTAAGTTATCTGTTATCCAGTGCGATTTATATAACCCATGAAGAGAAACGTGTCATTGAAAAACTCTTCACCAGAACAATGGTGGGGATTGTTCTGGTATCTTTGAAGACAGCTCATCGTTTGCGATGGCCGAACGCCATGCTACGGTGTCTTCAATAGCCCTTGTTAGGATCGGGCAGAGAGGCTTCACAATACCTCTATAGGTAGGTCACTACCTTTGGTGGATCTGATACTTTCCTACTCTTCGGGATCAAATAGTGTCATAATGCAGTATAGTAGTTAGGTGTATAGTAGTGTAGGTGTATAGTAGTGTAGGTGTATAGTAGTTAGGTGTATAGTAGTGTAGATAGTAGTGTAGATAGTAGTGTAGGTGTATAGTATGTATGGTGCTGGATTTTTGGTTACTTCAGTACTCAATGTTCTATTAGATTCGTGTTGTGAGGTACTCTGTTATCTTTGTTGGTTGATGACTCTCCAGAAGGGGGAATCTGAGCTATTCATGTATTTGATAATGGCGTCGCCTAGTCAATGGGTTATTGCTAGGTGCAAAGGGGGAGAATTCTCTACATTCCATCCTGGACCTCGGGTTTATAACATTCCATCCTGGACCTCGGGTTTATCACATTCTCCTTTGGTTGTACAATGATGGTGGAGGTGTGGCACAGTAGAATAACCATTGTTAGTATTAGACAACGTAGGCTTGAAATACTAAAATAGGTAGAGCATTACCTATGGTGGATCTAACAGTATTGTTCTTAGAAAATATTAGTACTACTAGAGTTCATTAGTACTACTAGAGTTCATTAGTAGTATAAGTATTGGTATTGACTAGTATCATCGGTCTAAGAATTTAGTAGTAGTAATAGTAATAGTAATAGTAATAGTATTTCTTGGTGTTAATACCAGTAATAGTACCAGTAGTACGTTAAAGTCTAACAAGTTAGAGTCACCCCTAAAATGAGCCATCTGCGTGGACTATCCAAATGAATGCTGAGTTGGCTGCTAAGTGGACTGCTAAGTGGACTGCTAAGTGGAGTCCTGAGTGGACTTGTGAGTGGACTCGTGAGTGGACTGCTAAGTGGACTCCTGAGTGGACTAATTGAATGATCAATCTCAATGACTACAGTCTTTATGAGTGGACTCATGAAAGTAACCATTCTGAACGATTGAACTATTTCAATTTTAACTAAGTTTATTGATGAGTATCTGAAGAGCCAGCTGGTATTCATTATCATAATCGCGATAGTCCAGTCCTCAGTCTAGCTAGTGCAGTCCACAGTCCCCAGTCTGAAGAAGTCACCAGTCCAATCTGCTATTCAGGCTGTTTCGACTGTTCAGGCTGTTCCGGATATTCTGACTAGTCTGACTAGTCTGGCTGTTATGGCTAGTCTAAAGAATTACCTAGACAAGTTAACCCATTGCATGTATCTTGAGCACACCAAGAAAGCCATTCACTTATGAATACCCAGAATGGGGTCAGTGAGTGACTAAGTGAAACACGGTCTGTGAAGAAGTAGTGCGATGCGGGATTTGGGTGCGGTACTCGTTTTGGTGCGCTTAGTATTAGTGCGATAAACACTTACTACTACTACTACTACTACTACTACTACTACTACTACTACTACTACTATTACTACTATTACTACTAGTTACGACTACCAGTTACCACTACCAGTTACCACTACCAGTTACCACTACTGACCGCTAATAGCACTAGAATTACTGACTACCACTACTGACTAGTACTGACTAGTACTGACCCATTGAGTAATACTTACGAGTACAACTCTACCACTGATTCATACTGACACCATGTCTCGGGATAACCTGTACCTGTACATCCACTTCAACCACTACAACCAGGCGCAATATATCGAGGACTGGAAAGACTACGATATCCCCTACAATGATATCGACACCACGCGGCTCTTTGAGGAGACCAGCAGCATGTTCCCCCACTTCATGCTCGAGGAGGATGATGCCATTCCGCTTAGCCTGACAATGTTTGGCGCCAAGGTGCATAAGAACAAGCACCAGCTTAAGAGACACATCTGGAGCGATCTTAATGTTGAGGGTATCCGAACGCGACAGCCGGATGCCTCTATCCTAGCTCCGCTCCATGCGTCCAGCCTTGAGGCGGAAACCAGCCTAGCGGAGTTTTTGGCCAACGAACGGAATTTGGACGTACCGGATGCTGACCTTCTGCAGGACGACTTGTGGGCCCAGGAATTGCTGGCCAACCATACCTTTAACTATAAGGTCCGCTCCAGTGGGAGCTACTCTATGCTGGCTCAACACCCAGTGCAGACTCCTAGAATCGGCAAGTCCCGCCAGCCGTCACTGGAGAAGTTCCAGACTCCAATAACTCGCATCATGCGGTAAACTGAACTCAGCAGGTCAGAGTGCAGCAGGTCTAGAACGCAGAATTGCATCCCAAGAGATTGGGTTCAGAATTGGATTCCAGGAGATCGAGTTCAGAATTGGTATGGACACGACTTTGTACCCAGTTAGTGTTGAAAGTACTAGAAGAGTGATCTAGAGTACTGGAATAAAGTACGAAAACAATGTTATAGCCGGTCCCTTAAAATCGCTCCCCAAACATTCCAGCCATCACCCATCACTTTCACCAATTCAACTCACCAATTCAAGTCATCAATCCAACTCACAAATTCATACTAGCTACTGACTCCATTACCAGTGTCCAGTCTTCAGCAGCAAATTCTTTGTGGATACTGTCATGATTCCATATATGATTAATTTCTGTGGATTTGTTAACGCCAGATCCGCAACGACAGTTACCACACCAAGAGAACCCGTGACTATCCATGGGGTATTATTCAATGAATTGCTCATACTATAGGCCACTGTCCCCATCAAGATATGTAAACACTTCAGGAGAAATGTTTACTTCCGGAGGAGTAGGGTAGGAGAAGAGTTAACAGTGTCCATTGAAGTATTGTCAATACGATTTTTTGGCGGGTCTAGTTCTTGGAGGCATCTTGGTAGACCTGAGGCAGTTTATCTTTGATTGAATTATTCAATAATTGAATGAGGCGAAGTCTTCATTATTTATGTGGAGATTCGGCCTTCACCATTCACAGTCCTTGTCACTTCCTCGAATGCTCTAGCAGCTACACGGTTTTATTGCCAGCATGTTGTGTATTGTCTTCTGATCGCGGTAATTCCCGGTCCTAGTCTGGGAAAAGCAGGGTTTGTCGTGATACTGTGTCAAGTAAGGCTCCATTGGGGTCATAAAGGGGCTCATAACGGAAAAGGTTGGGCTCATAACGGGAAGGGTAGGGCTGCCCTACATAACAGGGCTTGTAACTATAGGCCATTGACTCAGACCTGGATGTGGTCTGGGCCTAGCTCTTTGGATATCCTGAACCGGCTGTACTACTGTTGAGATTACTACAAGTGTGATCCAGTACTGGAGTATTGTGGCTCCAGGCATCGATTGGAGCTCCGAAGAATTAATCCAGAAAGTATTAGAAGAATTGGTCTAGAAAGGACTAGCAGATTTGATCTTGGTGATTCAGGGACTGACCAAAAAAACCGGGATGTGTCTTCTGCTTGAAACTAGATCCATGATACTGGATCCATTGGGTGCTGATTCTAGGGCCTCACCGAAAGGTCTTGGAGGATAAGTATAGGTATATCATACAGGAAGGGATATGGTATACGGAAAAGTCACTGTCCTGCGTAAAGGTCCATATTGGTATCTGATATACGGTATGTTCTATGTTATATCTGGTATACGATATAGGTATAGTCGCAGGTGAAGGTCTATGGCACAGGTCTAAGATATATGGTATACACCACAGTATCTGTTATAGGTAGGTGGTATACTACAAGAATGAATGACTTCCTAGTATACATATAATACACGATATTAAACACGACCGGCTTATCTGGGCTCGGCAATGAGCGTGATCCTATCACGGTCGATTTCCGCCCGGAGCTGGTCCATCTTGAAGGTCCGGGCCCGGGCCTTTTCTGCTCTTCGCTTCATCTTAACCATACTCAAGACAAACGTGGCTAGCAACTTCATGGTGAGTTTGGGCTTGGGTGTGGTTGAAGTGTAGTCGGGGTAAATGCCACACTGGGCCATTTTGACCAAATCGTTTTTCATCAGCTTGTCCGAGCTCTTGATGGCATTGACCATGAATGTGTTCATCAACGCCAAGTCGTTGCACTTGAGATTGATATCGAATAACTTGGCCTTGAAGAAATTGGATTCGTTCCGGAAAACACGTGCTTCGAGTTTGGCACGTTCCTTTTTATCTTTATCCTCCTTTTGGCCTTTATCTTTGGCCTGGATCTTGGCTCCAGCTAGATTCCGACTTAATTGGTCGATTTCGTCCTGCATCTGGCCCATTCTCTTCCTGGCCTCATCTGCTTCTCTTTCTGCTTTAGTGGACTCTGCTTTGGCTTGGCCCATCTCGTGGATCCGGTTGGCGAGCCGTGTGCAGTGCCGGGACGTCTTGCTGAGTTCCTGGGCCAACGTCTTGGTACGGTTTTCCAACCGGGTTTTCTCTGCCTTGAGGCCCTTACAGACCTCCTCCAACGATTCTAGGGTTCTAGCTGTTCGGGCCTTTTCGTCATGGAGTCTTTGGTTGGCAGCCTGGAGGTCCTGGACGATGGCCTTTCTCTCTAGGTCTGTTTCGGCCCATACCTGCTCTTTTTCTGCCCTAAACTGGGCCTTTTCCTGCTGCAACTTGGCATCGTTGGATGCCTCCATCTTCTCTCGGAGCTGGTCCAACTTCTCGTTCAACTCCTTGTTCTGTTGTCTGTAATTGTCAACCTCGCTCTCCAAAAGGGCAATCACAGGCTGCACGGCAGAATCCGAGTCCATGAGCGTTTCGAGTTTGGTCTTGTAGAAACGAATTTCGTCCTGGAGATCTCGCTGAACACGTGTATTGTCCACTTGCTCTTTGCGGAGAGCCTCCACTTCAACCTGCACTTTGCGGAGGTTTTCAAGCTCGTATTGGGCTCTCTGGAGCTCTTCTTTCTGGCGTATGTCACTGTCGTACCGGAACTTATTGCCTTCGGCAAAGTCCAGCGAGCAACGAGCCACCAAATCTTTTAAAGTTTCATTTTCAGCCATCAATTCTCGGATCCGGTCACTTTCCTTTAATTCTCTGAGTCTCTCACTATCATTTAACTCTTTGAATCTCTCGTGTTCCATCCGCAAATCTCTCATTCTTTCACTTTCAAGCAAATCATGTAACCTGTCGTTTTCTACCTTCAAATCACGCAATCTCTCATTTTCAAGCTCTAGCTTCCTGATCTGATACTCGTACTCGGCCTTAATTCCCACATCGCCCCGGCTCAGACCTCGTCCCAAGTCCCTGTTCAAGTCCCTGTTCAAGTCCCGGATTCGGGCCTCCAAGGCCTCGGTCAACTCTTCCTTTTCACGCATACTCTTCTGGAGACGCTCAAAATCCCGGGCTTTTTCGGTTATAATTGCTTCTTTTTCACGCATACTATGCTGAAGACGCTCAAAATCCCGGGCCTTTTCAGCCAAAACTGCCTCTTTCTCCGACACCTGAATCTGTAAGCGAGCAAGTGAGCGACGGAGCTCGTCGACGTTGGTTTCCAGGCTTTTCTGGGCCAATTTCTTCTCAAGGTCGGAGATTTGAAGACTTAAGGCCTCATTCTGAGCTGCCATGCGCCTTTGCTCAGCTTGAGACCTCTTTCTATGCGCATCTTCAAGCTCAAAAATCATCGACTCGTTGACCTTTTGGGCCTCCTGCATCTCGAGCCTCCGGAGCTTGGACTTGGCCGATTCTAGCTCCACCTGAAGAGCCGCACGCTCATCGTCCAATTTCAAATTCCGAGCCTTCAACTGGTCTTTTTCCTTCTCTGTATCCTCCATGGCATCCTGTATAAGATCATATTCCTTTTCGTAGAAGGCCAATTTGTCGGACAATTCGGAGATCTCCGCCTGGTGTTTTTCGGATTGCTCGTTTCGCTGGGAAATGTTGTTCAGGTATAATTCATCGTGTAAAGCGGCATTTTCCTCCTTCAAATTGCGGATTTCAAGGGCCAATCTGTTCTCTTTCAGCCTCATTTGGTCAAGCTGCGTCTCGTAGTGCCGTACAGAAGCAGAGGATACGCCCAGACTGCGTTCATTGAGCAAAGTCCGAATTTGAACCTTTAGAGCGGCTTCTTCCTCGTCTTTGGCTTGTACTTCACGCCGGAGAGAAGCCATTTTCGCCTGCACGCGGGCCACCTCGCTTTCTTTTTCCTCCTGGAGGTCCCGAATCAAGCGTTCTTTTTGTCTTAAATCGGTTTGGGCCTTACGGAGCTCACTGAGAGATGTCTCCACTTTTCGGTTGTCCTCTGAAGTCCTGCTTCGGGACAAATGTTCGTTTTCCTGCATGAGACGGCTTACTTCTCCTCTCTGTTCTTCATTTTTCTGCTTCATCTCCAGATTTTGTTGTTTAATTTCCAGGTTTTGCTGCTGGACCTCCACAATTTGTTGCTTTAATTCGACATTCTTTTGCCTAAGTTCCTCTAATTCAAGCTCTTTCTCAAATTTCTTTCCTGCAGGCGATCTAGCACCCGTAGAATTTTTGATTGTCTCTAATTCAGCTGCTTTAGAACGGATTTCCGCCGATTTGGACCGGATTTCCTCGGTCAAATCGTCAATTTGCTGTGCCTGTATGCGGGTTTGTTGCTCTGCTCGTTCTAGCCGGGCTTGGGCGTCTTTAGGCACCTCCAAGGCCTGGGTTTTGAGTCTGTAGAGTTCAGTCTTTAGCTCATTATTTTCAGACTCCAAAATTCCCAATTTTCCCGGCGAAAAAGCAGGTTTTTCGGCCTCCAAACGACGAATCAACTTTTGGTTCTCACCTTTAAGGAATTCAAGCTGCTCAAGCAATTCAGGCGGTGTCCGGTACTCTTTTTGCGTCTGTTTAATGCGGTGCTCGAGGTTTTGAATCTGGTATTCTTTTTCCTGGAGTTTTGCGTCCAAGCTAGAATTATTTTGAGCCCGGGCAAGCTCCAGGAGCTGTGTTGAAAGCCTGACGATTTCCTGCTTCAAATACACATTTTCAGACGCCAAATCATGGAGTTCCGGTGGCGTTTGCTTCAAAATCTTCGTGAGTGTGGCTACTTCCACCTTAAGATTATAATTTTCCCCCGAAAGCTCCTTGATTTCGGTTTGTAGGTCCAGAATAGAATTGGAGCCCGAGCCTAAAAGCGTTTTCGCCTTGAAATTGGCCTCGGGAACCCGAAAGGCATCAGTGAAAGGAGTCCGGCGACCAGGGGAAACCCCATCAATGCTCATGGAATGGAGAGTGTCTGAACTATCGGGGCTGTGGTCAAAGGAAGGTTCAAAGTGGGGGTCTAGGCCCAGAGCGGGAGGGACCACATTATTGGGCGCCGCACGTCGCCCGATGGGTGTAAACTCAAGCCCTCGTTCGGGCCTTGATGAGCCCACTAACGACGAGAGGGAGAACATGCTTAAGTGGGAAGTTGTAGGTGTTTGTTTATGTGCGGTCATCAACGGTCACGTGGGGTGCGACGCGCGAGTGTCCGATCGCGTCTGGTGAGAGAGTGAGAGGGATAGTAAGTGAGAGGGATAGTAAGTGAGAGGGAGTGAAAGTGAGAGTGAGTGAGAGTGAGTGAGAGTGAGAGAAAGTGAGAGTGAGAGAGTGAGTAAGTGAGAGTGAGAGAGAGAGTGAGTGAGAGAAAGTGAGAGAAAGAGATGAAGTCACGTGACTTACCATAGTGATAATGGTGTATCAATAAAATACCCTGTGAATGGGTTAGATACAGTTTTTAGGGTATTAAAATAGACCATGATTACCGTTTAAATGGATTAGGTCTTTTGTTTTCGCCTAATCAGACCAATCAGACCTATTTTCTGTTCTCACTAAGCTTGTATGTATCAGAGCAATGGAGCTCTCGTATGATGAAATGCTACCTCAACAACAAGAGCGAGCAGAGGAACAAGAACTTGACGTACTTCATCTACTTCATCTACTTCATCTACTTCATCTACTTCATCTACTTCATGGTGGGCTCCATAGGATTAATATTGTCAGCAGCCGGAACCAAGTCCACGGTGGAATCTTTCCTCTTGTCCATCGTCCATGACCACCTCTGCAGATGTGTTGGCCATGGCCAAGGCCGACGTCAAGTTGAACGTTATTCGTTTGGGAAGCAACGCGATTATCAAGTAATAAGGTAAGCCCGTTTTTATTAGATACAGAACTCCAGTGGAGATCGATGAGGCCAACGCCGTGAACGTTTCGACTTTGAGAGACCCAGACACTGATGACCAGCGTGTGCAGAAAAACCCGAATGGCTAGTGATGATAGGTATCTGCACGCACTTGGAATGTGTGGTCCAAGGTAGAAAATGAACCTATGGTTTTAGTAGACAGTCTGACAATACCACTTTCTCAGATCATTCTCATTTTGCTCCTTCTTCCTTTTTGTGTATTTTAGAAATATTTGATGATATGGTATTTTTTTTTTGTTTTTTTTGTTTTCTTTGGGAAAGAACTATACAGGGCTCGTAACCTTTGGCTCTGTTATCGTTTTAGAGGTTTTAATCAGGAAGTTAAATACTGTTCCTGGTTTAAAGTCCCTTTATGTATGTTGATGCTACTCTCCCCATCGGTGGTGGTGAAGTACCCACTGTTTTAGTCATCCTATTGATAGTCCAAGGCTGTAATGTATGTGCAGGACTGGCACGGTCCATGAGAAGTCATCAAGATTTCCATACCGTCAATTACAGAATCATGTGAGAATTTCCCCAAACTGTGCAGTATGGCTTTCGGGGATTCGTATAAATTTATTTGCGAAGTTATAACACGAATGATCAAGAATTTAAGTGTGGGGACTGAGGAAATATCCGGTATATAAGAGACAAATCTGGGACGAAGCCTCTATCAAGTCTAATCAAAGGTATTTTTTTGAGTGATAAAAAACTTTACTTTTGGTGAAGAACGATTCCCTATTTTTGGGAGTGTTTATGATTGGTATGTGTTCTGATAAGTTGTATATGTCACGTGATATACTCTAGAATGCTACTCTACTAATACTACTAATACTACTAATACTACTAATACTACTAATGCTACTGCATATTATTCAATAGAAAGCTTAGTACAGTATAGTAATACATTATGATAGAATACAGAACAACTGTAAACCTGTACCGTATAGTAATATAGTACTTTAATCAACTCAGTGCAATATATTTTACTATAGTACAGCACATTAATAGTACAGTATAGTAATAGTACAGTATATTATAGTAATCCAGTAGTAATACAGTATAATCTACTATAGTAGTATATGTTGGAACCTGTAGATTCATTAATGCCAGATCCGTAACGGCAGTTGCGGCACCAGGAGAACCATAGATTAACCAGGGAGAAACATACAATGGTTGGGTCTTAGTATAAGACATTTACCCCATGGTCTCATCAAGATATGTGAACACTTCTCCTGATGTAAACACTTCTCCTGAAGTAAACACTCCTCCTGCAGTAAACACTTCAGGGGGAGAAGAGTTGTCAGCTCTCATTGAAGTAATATCAATACGAGATCTTTTGGTGGGTCTGGTTCTTAGAGGTATCTTGATTTACCTCAAGCAGTTGATGTTGATTGAATTATCTACTTATAAAATGAGGCAGTGGTACCATTTTATATCTGGGGATTTTTCCTTCATTGTCTAATCCATTGTCTTCAACAATTGATTGTCCAGGAAAACTGATTGTGTGATATTTCGCTACGCCGTGAATATCAGAGCACGCTCTCTCGATCGCCGTTTTTCAACAGTTCTTGTGACTGCATACAGATGAAACAATGATGGGTTTTGTTTAAGAGAGACAAAGCTAGAGCTAAGCCTCTCTGGGTTCTCGTGTAGTTATCGTCTAACTCTGTCTGACTCGGGGTATTGTCTTGGAGAAAACAATGAAGGTGAGAGATTGATGAAGAAGTCCCCGGACTAACTATATATAGAAAGGATCCTGCTCAGATCTGAGCGGTATCAATTGTGAACAAAAGTCATTGGCTACCTACTTTACATACAAACAGAGATAGAAGAAAATGTCTGATATGATTAGCCAAGTCCCTCATTTGATGAAGTTATTGAAATCCAATCATGTATCAGTTCCTGAGTACCACAAGGTAAGTGCTAACGCGCAACAGTATAGTACAGTAGTACAGTAGTACAGTAGTACAGTAGTACAGTAGTACAGTAGTACAGTAGTACAGTAGTACAGTAGTACAGTAGTACAGTGGTACAGTGGTACAGTGGTACAGTAGTACAGTAGTACAGTGGTACAGTAGTACAGTAGTACAGTAGTACAGTGGTACAGTAGTACAGTAGTACAGTAGTACAGTGGTACAGTAGTTCAGTGGTACAGTAGTATAGCAGTACAGTGGTACAGTAGTTCAGTGGTACAGTAGTATAGCAGTATAGTAGTTGTTAGATTCTTGTTATTACGTCAGGTACTCTGTTTAATATGTTCATTGGCTGATGATTCCTCCTTCTGAGGAATTTAATCTATTTAAGTAGTTGAGCGGTGAAGTTAGTGTAACCAGCCGGTTGTTGCTAGGTACTTGGCTTTCCAATAATCACCATAGAGTAAAATTGGACATAATACCATACTGTATCATTTAGTTTCTCGGACATACTACTTGTATAATTATGAGCACTGATCCTGATAAGGTATGCGATAGCTTGGCCGGAATTGGCCGGAATTGAGAGGTGCGGCCGGAATTGTCCAACTACAAGACGTCCAAAAGTCTACCACGCAAATATTCTCGACTTTAAAATATGAATTGTAAAGTCCGGAATTCCAGTAATTCAATAAACCAAGTTTCGTCAAAATCCTTTGAAAAAAAGGTCGTTTGCGTTGGGCTTTTTTCTACTGAGGTAGCCTGGTGCACGGGTGTTTTTTGCACCCATTCCAGTCTCATTCATTCTCAATTCCGAGGTTGAGGTTCCCACACTACATTTAATATCTTGTGAGAAATACCTACTGATTTATGAAGGTTAAAAATATTGGAGTTAAATTTTCAGAGACAATGTTGAGAGACAGGAACCACTCATGGCAACTTGATGTCTCTTGGGTACCACACTCACATATGTGGCTGTACGTGAGTGTGTACATGACTATGGCAGAGGGAGTAATCAGACATGGATACACCTGGCAGATGGGTCTGGACTGGACTTTTCATAGAGTATGATACTTGATACAGTTTAATACATGATCAAGATATTTCTTGGTCATTGAGCATAATATGACACTATGGGTTATACCTCTCTATCTATATTTACCCTGTGGCTACCCAAATGTGGATTTACAAAAAATGTATTAACCATCAAATGTGTACTAACCATCAAATGTGTATTAACCATCAAATGTGTATTTACTAACGAGTGTGTATTGACCAACAAAGGTATACTTACTAACAAGGATATACTTACTAACAAGGATATACTTACTAACAAGGGTATACTTACTAAAAAGTGGTGACAGGCTCCCAATTAATCAGTAATAGTAGACTCAATTACCGGACGAATTTTTTGAGATCCATATTGTTAGATTCAAGCTACTTCAGTACTCTATTTAGTATGTTATTTTGTTGATGGTTCTCCAGAGGGTAGATTCGGGCTATTTCAGTAATTGACATTGGGGTCATCTAGTCACCATTGTTTTAGCTGATTAAATTATTGTGGTACCTAAATTTCATCACATTATTCTGATATCTAAATTTCATCACATTATTGTGGTATCTAAATTTCATCACATTATTGTGGTATCTAAATTTCATCACATTATTGTGGTATCTAAATTTTATCACATTATTCTGATACCCAAATTCCATCACATTATTCTGATACCCAAATTTCATCACATTATTCAGATACCTAAATTTCATCACATTATTCAGATACCTCGTACAATGATGGTAGGACAATAAAATGGTCATTGTTAAGATTAGACAGCATAGGCTCCAAATACTGAATTAGGTAGAGCACTACCCATGGTTGGTCTGACATAGTAGTAGCAGTAGCAGTAGTAGTAGTAGCAGTAGCAGTAGTAGTAGTAGCAGTAGTAGTAGTCACAATATAATGGTCAGCTATAGTCATGGTCATATTTAAATATGGAAAGAAATGGAGACAAGTAGTAATCGTAGTGATGGTAGTGGTGGTCATAATTATAAGCGAGTATTGGTGATAGTAGAAGTAGTAATTGTATAGTCATGGACTTGGTCATCGTATAAGTCAGAAAATACACATAGTATGCCATCGACATAGATGTAGTAGTAGACAATATTACACATATGAGTAGTCATGGTCATAGACGTAGTCAGTCGTCAGTAGTCAGTAGTCAGTAGTCAGTAGTCAGTAGTCAGTAGTCAGTAGTC